>QAOC01040495.1:65498-362764 GCA_003255005.1 Begonia fuchsioides | reverse complement strand
AGCCTTCTTCGAATGACATAAATATTGATGCCCACAATAGTTGCATGCGGCCTTAGGTTCCTCCTTATCACAACCATCGACCAAAGTAAAATGGTTCCAACATGCAGACCTTAACGTTCTTTTTTTTTTTTACTCATGAGCAGTAAAAGCAGCAGCGGGAGAAGGAGCAGAACTGTCAATAGAAGCAGATGTCGTATGTTCCATCTTAATTTCAAACTGAAAGAAAACAAAACGACATTGATATGAAAAGAATTAGTTAATGAAAACTAAAATAATATGCAAAACCATGATCCCCACTCAAACAAACCAATTATCCGATCAAAATGCTTAATTTGCTTAAACCTAATATGCAAAACCATGGTTCTAACCATCGATCAAAATGCTTCCCGGGAACTAAAATAGCACTATGGTAAACAATTAAAACAACTCTGTTAACATTTTCAGTAACTAAACAACACAAATTATTTCGGAACTTCGGATAATTAATATTTTTCAATGACGCAGACAATTAAAACAACTGTAAAGAATCAATCAACTAATTAAATGAGATTCCGGAGTTCGGACTCTTCGGACGGAGATGATTACAGAAGCAGAAACAGAAACAGAAAGAAATATAAGCAGGAGATTTCGACCTAAAGAGAAACCGAAACAGAAACAGAAAGAAAAGAGTCTTCGGATGGGGTTACCGGGTTTGGGAGTTAGGGTTAGAACTGGATGCTAATGCAGAATCAGGAGATTTCGACGATGGCGGTGATTGTAGTGGTAAAGGCGACGAAGATCTGGTAGGTATTCTCTGGAAAGAAATCGACAAAATTATGAGGCAGGGGTGGGCGAATTCTCGATTAAATCCGACAATAACTCGAAAGTCGGATTGAATTTTCACTAGCTTCGACGATCGGATCGGATCGTCGAGTTGGATCGGATTCGCCCACCCCAAGCCAGAGCAGAGTATCGGTCTTTTTTTTTTGCATCGATAACCGAGATAGGTTAACCAATTATTTTATGCCACCTGTCTCCGAGCTTTTTGGGTATTTATTATTTACTTATTAATTTCTTGTTTAAACCTGCAGATCATCATTTCGCCATTATTTTTTAAAAATATAAATACAATTTCCATTTTGATATTGACGTCAATACATTCCCGATGTTATTTCTAATCTATTTGGAAATATACGCGAATTACATATTAATCGACAAAATATTAATAAATCATCATCGCATTTTAAAAATGGAAGGTTTAAAACTATACAAAGGCATGGTTCACGAAGAGATCGTACACCAAAAAAGCAAAAAATAAGATTTCAATGTATATTTTTACGAGTGTAAGAAGTTCAAAAATAGGTAAATGTTATGCACATTTTCACCGCTAGATAGGTAAAGTTTCAACAAGGGTACACTTTCATCGAGCTACAAGCCGATTGCAATATTGTGCAACCGAGTCATACAACCATGGCCTTTGAGTATCAAATTTGGTGTCGAAGTACTCTCTTGGAGAGTTGATCGAAACTTTGATATTCCAACAAAGCTTTTGTAAGATTCTCATTTGGATTGAATTTACGTGGTAAACCATATCTATGGTAAAGTGCTTTTCTAGAGTTCCGACACATTTTCATTTCGATAAAAAACTACTTCGGTCGAGTTTTGGAGTGGACATGAGTCATTTTACTGTATCGGTTTTAACTGATTTTAGTTCAATTTTGACCCTCGGTTTAGTCTGGATTTCATTTTTTTTAGACCTCCTATGGACTAAGTCACAACTCGCATCTAGGACTTCATTCATTGTTGGGCAAACCAAACCAAAAATAGACCAACAACCTCAATGAGAGCAAAACTCCGAGTCCAATCCGTTTTGGTTTTGCACACGGTGTTGGGTTCGATTTGTATGATTTGACTTATAATAGATTTAAACACACAATGATAACATGTCTTTTTAAAATCTTGTCAAAACTTAATTGTGTTCATTCTTTTAAAAAATAATTAACGAAAATCACGATGACATTTGTTGAAAATATCTCATGATGGCCCCATGTCACTCCCACCTAAATGAGAGGGATCATGAGCCGCGGTGCCATCGTTTGCTCACCATTATAGCGCGACTCTTCACTTATAATATATAGTTTGAAAATTTTTTAAAAAATCAAAGATAAATTATAGTGCTCACGTCATAGCAATTAAAAAATTATTATAAATCATTTGAATATTTAAACTTTTAAAAATATCTTATTATAATACTATAAATTTTTTTAAATTATGTCGATATATATACTTAAAAAATTGATAAATTTTGAAAAAAAATAAAATAAATGGGATCTATAATGACATGACTGATGCAGGGGGTCGAGCCTTCAAGGCATGGAGAGGGTAAACTATCATGTGACTCTGCAGGAATTTTTGAATGGTTTATAAAGTTCAAAAGTTTTTTGATTAATTTATTTAAAATTTAGAATTTTTTTTAAAGTTTTATCCTAAACACTATTACACATATACCATTGTTAGTGATTTTCAGAAAGTGAGGGGTCGTTGTGCAAATACTCATATTTTAGCGGTGCCACCCTCGATATAAAAACATCACGCAGGCACTTGCCATACCTAGTTTTATCTCGGCGAAAGAACTCTAGGGCTTCGAAGCGTCCCGGATCTCTGAACGTTCTGGTACGCGCGCTCTCTCTCTGGCTATTACTTTAAAGTGAAGGTCAGTATCTTTCATCTTGTCCTTTGCTACAAGCACGCTGCTCTACGATTACCAAACTCTTTAAAATAGAGTGCCTAAAACAGTGGCGGCTTCTTGGTCTATTTTGTTTTTTCGAACTTTAATTGGATCATTTTGGAGCTGTATATTGCTCCCTATATTGTTTTTATTCTATCTTTGTTATTCAGCTATGTCGTAGTTTTGTTTATCTTGATGTGGTATTCAATTTTTCGATTAATATTTGACTACCGGTTGGCCGTTGTGAATCTAAGGAATAGGTATGATATGTATTTTTGTACTTTTATCCATATATATTTTGTTATGGAGAATGTTTCTTAGGATAAATTGATTATTTTTTTGGTTCTTGAAAAATTGTTTAAAGCCAAAAAGTGACCGAATGATGGGTTCTCTCCCATCCAAATTCCGAGGTCATTGGTGTTACTTTAACATGTAGTTTGATTCTGCATTTTCATCTGATATCGTTTAGAGGAGTGTTCTGAATAGATTGATTATTGACTTGACCTGAGTCCTGCATGAATGCCAAAATGGCTGACCTTCTTCTTTTTTTAACTTTTTTTTTATCATTTTTATAGACGTTCTTCTATGCACAAATTGAAATCTTCATGGTTGAAGCGCTGATATATTTACTGATTGAATTTATATTTTACTGAAGGGAAAAATGCCTCGGTTTGATGATCGCTATGGAGGCACCCGCCTCTATGTGGGTCATTTGTCATCAAGGACAAGATCTCGTGACCTTGAGGATCTCTTTAGCAGATATGGAAGGTACTGCTAGTCAATTTTTGATGTCTCCTATATTTTTTCTCTTCACTGTTGCTTTTGGACAGATCCTAACAAGACTTATCGAACATAATCTAAAGTCTTGAATCTTGAGTTACAATTCAATCTGTTCTCTTCAAAGTCTCGTCTTTTATGCCCTGTGCTTATTCACTTTAAGTTTTTATGTTACTTGTTTCGGTTTATACCAGAATAAAGTTTAGGCATTCATTGGTCAGTTGTTCAAGTTTCATCTCATCTGCTGTGCCGGGATTTGGGTCGTTTTAATTTTGTCCTAGCAGAAAAGTTTCTAGATAAGAATGCTGCACTACTCAATGTGTGAAAATATTAGGAAGCCTCACCTGAGCCATTTGTCTAAGTCACCCCATATTTGCATAGTAGTATCTACATAAGAACGCTGCTCCACTCGATGTGTGGGGTTTAACTTGAATGATCTTGTTGAAGGTTTCTTGGCTTTTGCCAAACCTGGAGGTCTATGGTGGGAGGGTTCCATTTGGTGGATTTGGCGAGTCTTTCTATTATGTTATTGCCTGTTTTTATGGAAATGGATGAAATCTCAAAGTGGTGTTTAGTTCATCTGTGAGGGGCGAGTATCAACCCTTCAATAGTTGTGTCATGATGGCCTTACTGTTTGTGGAACCCATTTACGCAGAGTACGCGATGTGGATATGAAGCGAGACTACGCCTTTGTTGTATGTGTTCTCTCACTCTCTAACACACCTTCCCTCACAGCTACTTATGAATGTGCTAATTGAAGCTTTTTGAGCAACATGAGTTTCAATTTAAAAGTTGTATTTATGTTATGCAAATGTGATTGCCTTTTGCTCTCTTTTTATGCTTATTCATAGGAATTCAGTGACCCACGAGATGCTGATGATGCGAGGTATTCGTTGAATGGCCGGGATTTTGATGGAAGTCGCATTATTGTGGAAGTGGCCAAAGGGGTAGTCTCTATGGGTTTAATTTCTGAATCTAGTTGCTCATAAAAAGATTGTTGCGTGTAAATATGGGATTTTGGTTGTTGAATCATTTTGTTCTTTAATGAAATCTCTTGAAGGCTAATTTTTCTTTTTTATGAATTAGGTGCCACGAGGCCCTGGTGGATCTCGTGAGTATCTTGGAAGAGGTCCTCCTCCCGGATCAGGGCGCTGTTTCAATTGTGGGATTGATGGCCACTGGGCTCGGGACTGCAAGGCTGGGGATTGGAAAAATAAGTGTTATCGCTGTGGAGAACGAGGGCATATTGAAAAAAATTGTCAGAACAGTCCTAAAAAAATTAAGTGTGTTATTTCTCTTTCTATTACGGTTTTCTGCATAAGGGTAAATAGTATTTTACTGGAAACATATTGCTGTGTAGGCGTGGAAGAAGTTACTCACGATCCCCTAGTCCACGTCGTGGTAGGAGTCGAAGTCGGAGTTACAGCAGAGGGCGCAGTTACAGGTAAGATCATATTCTATCTAATACTCTCATATGTGATGCATTAAACCAATAATCTCTTCTGTTTTGATATACACTTATTAATGCTAATAATGGATAATCATGTGTTGATTCCTTTTTATGGTCTTCTATTTTGATCCAGTCGATCTAGATCACCTGTGAGAAGAGACCGCAGCATTGAGCGCCATGAGAAAAGGTCGAGAAGTCCTCGTGACAGCCGGAGCCCAAAGCGCCGTGTTTCTTCCCCTCCTCCAAGGGGAAGAAAGCGAAGCATAACCCCTGAAGATCGTAGCCCGCAAGCGAACGGAAGCAGATCCCCAATAGATCGAGGGGGTCGCAGGGGCAGGAGCAGGAGCAGGAGCGTGAGCCGGAGCCCCATTGATGATGGTGCTGAAGGAAATGGTGGGGAGGAGAGAAGTTACAAGTCTCCTGCGGAGGAGAATGGGAATGGGCACAGCCGCAGCCCCAGTCCAATCCCAAGGGACGAGAGGAGTCCTGTTGAGGATGAGGAGAATAATGGTTCTCCTCGAGGCAGCGAATCTGGTTAGAAGTCCTACAACAATGTATGTCCTTATGAACTACGAAACCCCACAACTCCCTTTATCTGCTACATAGTTTTCTGCCAAGTATTGGATCATTTAAATGACTTGTGAGTAGCTGAGGCTTGAACTAGTTTGTCCTTTTTTTCATGGTATTCAGAACCCTGCCTTTTATTTTAGTTTGCGTTTCGTGGCCTTTTGAGGCCATCGTGCCCCTGCCACGCCACGCCACGCCCCGCCCCGCCCCTGAGTTTGGTTTCTAGATGGAACGTGAATGACAGCACGAGGCACTGTTTTGTGCTCAGGCTACGGCATTGTGGGTATATTTTGGTGCTCTTAATTTCTCGTTTTATCTTCATAATGGTTGATAAAATGAAAAATTATTTATAATTTGCTGCAAATGTACTTTAATGACATTAATTATACGTAATATATTCAAAATAGTAAGGGGCTGGTTTTGTAATATTGATGATTAGTTTCATTTAATTCGGGGGATAAGTATATTGGAATTGATAAGATAGTACAGTAAGTCACCCGCTCCCTCCGCTTTATTCTCGCACCTGATTTTTAAATTATTTATGTTAGACCGAAATGCCCTTCCACTCAAAACCATCCTTAAAAGCGTAGTACGTTACAGCACTGGCGCGGACCCTCCCTTCTCGCTCCTTTTCCCTGCGTCCATTCCGCTCCTGGCTGCTCACTTTCCCCTCTCCTCGCCGGCTTCATGTTTGCGCCGGGAATTTGGAATTTCGTGTTCTTGTGTGGTTGCTTCTTTCATATTTGAATTCCTCTAGCCTACAACAGCGCCTTTTTGTTTGTAAGTTTTCTGTTACTCTCTCTCTCTCTGTCCCGCTGTTTTATCATTTCTTTACTTTTCTTGAATTTGGCCTAAAGGTTTTTGGTTCCTGGGATCATGATTTTGCTCCTCTTCAGTTTTTTATACGATTGTCATTTATTGTGTTTTAAAGCGCCACAAGTCCCATTGAGAACCTTTTGAAGAATGGTGTTGGAGGAGATAAAGATCTCATAGTTTTAGCTTTTGCAAGTTTCTGGGAAATGCCTAGATGCATACGCCGAAAAATATTGAATAACAGGGCATTTCCCAGATATTTTACTTTGTGTTCATTTTTTGTTTTTCTATTTCTTGGATCTAATCGGCTCCTACAGTCCTGCTGGCTGCTAGCACTTGAAGAAAGAACTAGAAAGAGGATAAGGGCATTATGGTCTCACCATGCAAACAGCTTCATTCTTTTTTTTTTTCCAATTTATTGAATAAAAACGCTTTGTAATAAAAAAAGCTGACCTCATAAAATCTGCAAAATCCTTTGTTCTGACTCTGCATGCTATTTTACTTTGTTCCTTAATCGCATATTAATCTAGGTGTGAAATCTATTCGTTAAAATCAGAAGAAATAGCAGATGTATTATTGGACATAAGTATTTCGGGTCAGAAATGTATGATTTTACTGATCCTTTCTAGGTTAAGAACTGGTTTAGAGCTTGTCTGCTATGTATTTCATTCCAAGTATGCAAACATCTTTCTTGGAGGGACTATATTGAAATGGTTTTACTTATGTTTCCAACACTTTTGCGGGGTTTCTGTTAATTTGAAAGCTTGGACGAGGGTGTGTAAATTCAGTTTGTCTTTCCTCCATTACTCTGGCATTTGAATGTGCTAGTTGGATTCTCTAAGCTTTTTGTCTAATGTAGGTTCAGGAAAATACTACCTTCAGATTTGGAGAGAAGGATTATGATCGAACATTAAATGAGTATTTTATGATAAAGATTCTCTTCTATGAGGAAGTTTTTCTTTTTCGGATCCTCTGCAGCTAGTAATATCAAAGACAATGTGGGACCTCCACTTCCAACGGATAAGAAAGCTTATTCGGAGCATCCACTCAAAACTGAGCCAAAAGGCGAAGCTGTTGATGGGACTGAAAGTAACTTCAGAAACTCCAACCACTGGGTTTCCAAAGCTCGAAAGCAATCAAATAACATCAAAAGCTCTTCTACAAGTTCTTCTCTAAGGAGAAGTCGCTCATTGTCTTCAGCAGCCTTTCTTGGTGAAGGACGAGGTTTGGGTGATGGACGTAGATCCCCACCTTGTTGTAAAAGCAGGGCTTCACGTCAGCATTATAATCAGCCATCTCGGTGAGGTTTTAGTCTAGCTCACGCATCATAACTGAAAGTAGCAACTGGCTCTGTAATGTGGATTTAACATATTTATAGAATACATACTGACCCGTTAAATTTGATTCTCACTTCTCTAGACTGATTCTTCGTACTTGTTACTCATTTTAGTTATCGGATTTTGATCCCTGTGGAGCATTATGATGGTAAGCAATATGAAGTGCCAAATTCTCAGTATACTAGTGGACTAGAGAAGCGGGATTGTGTTCCTTCTTTCAAAATTCCCAATGACTCTTCAGGAAATTGTTCTACTAGCTCTGGCAGCAGTTCAAGTAAAATAGTGGATCGATACATTGATGGAGAGCAACGGCAAAGTTTTTCTTCTCAGAGGCATTTCATAGCAGATGGAAATGACTGGGGGATACTTCCTCCAGTCCAAACTACAGCATCTGCTTCTCCAACAAACAGTACTAGAGATAAGGCAAGTAACCACTCCTTTTGTGTAGCGTATGAAGAGAGGCCAGAAAAAAAGAAACTTCCGCATGAATCACCAAGAAGCATTGCGAAGAATGTT
Organism: Begonia fuchsioides; assembly: GCA_003255005.1. Lineage (NCBI taxonomy): Eukaryota > Viridiplantae > Streptophyta > Magnoliopsida > Cucurbitales > Begoniaceae > Begonia > Begonia fuchsioides. The sequence continues at coordinate 354,597 of QAOC01040495.1, read as the reverse complement.
ATTGAGAGACTCTCACAGTCTTGGAATGGGTGTCATCAAACAGCCAATCAATATTATCATAAGGACTGCTCAGGTTTTGACAGACAAAACCTCCAGGACTGTGTGGGATTCAGTCATGTGGAGACAGTTGATGGCATTGATGAAGTATTATTTCAAAGAGCTGTGGATGCTAAGGAGAGGGTTGTGCTTCTGTCAAAAGATCTGGAGAGGGGAAACTTTCATCGAGACGGTGGATTTAGTGTGCCAGGTTTGATTCAAACAATCAGAAATCTGATTGCAGAGAGGATAAGCTTGGCAAGAGAGGTATTAGGCCTGTTACAATCTCAAATTGCTGAAAGAGCTTCTCATAAAGAAAAACTTAGAATGGCAACGGTAGAACTGGAATCTCGATCCCATAAACTAGAAAAGGAAAAAAATGAATTCCAGTTGTGGCTAGAGAAAGAACAAGACAGGCGGTCTAGTTACTGGTCATTAAAGCTTGAGAAATACCAGCTAGAAGAACATAGACTTCGTGAAAGAGTTAGAGAGCTTGCCGAACAGAATGTAACGTTTCAAAAGGAATTTTCTTCTTTTAATGCAAGAGATACAGAAAGCAGAAGATTAATATCATCCTCGGATCAAAAGATCAAAGACCTTACATCAAATTTGGATGCAATGAGGGAGGAGAATCAGCATCTTAATCGAAACCTTTCTGAACTGCACGAATATTGCAGGGAAGCTCAAGAAGCTAACAATCACATCGAGAATCTCTTAGAGGAGAAGGATAAAGAGTGCAAGGAGTCACACAAATCCATCACAAGGCTACGAAGGAAATGTGGTGAACATGAAAGAACAATAAATGTGTTGCGAGAAAGATTTAGTGATGATATATGGAGGAATACATCAGAGAAGTTGGATGAAAATGTGGTGAAATTGCAGATGGAGCTGATGAGGTTAACAGGGGTCGAATTGGCTTTGAGAAGAGAGTTAGAATCTCACAGCATTGAAGTTGATTCTCTGCGTCATGAAAATACAAGCTTGTTAAATTACTTAAATGACAAGGGTAAAGATAATGGTGCCTTGAAATTAAGGCTAGATAAAGAAATTCTCTCTCGAGTTTATTGTTTACAGCATCAAGGGCTATCGTTGTTAAATGAGAGCACTCAGATTGGTTCTAAGATGCTGGAGTTCATCAAAGAGACACCACAGGTTGCACCTCCAAACCAGGCAGTGGAAACAATTAAAAGCGGTTTAGATGGTCAATTTGTCATTGAGTCAGAAATGAAACTTCAAGGGTTGAAGCGTGGAGCTGAAAGCTTAACAAGCAATTTGCAGTTGGTGTCTAATGTCCTGCATGAAAAGTCTGATCTAGCTGAGTTGAAAAACAATTCTAAAGTGTTGGATACACATGGACCTAACCCGCTAAGTGATGAGCGTTCAGAGGTGCGTCATCATCAGCTTTCGTTAATTTTGTTTTTCAAATTCAGTATTTTTAATTAGTATTCGGAATGGAGCCATTGAATAAAAAGCAGCATAATTTACTTGTGTGCAGCATAATTTAAGATACGAACTCAAGGCAGAATCTTTATTAACGAGTCTGTTGAGAGAAAAACTCTACTCCAAAGAGCTTGAAGTGGAACAGTTACACGCAGAACTAGCAACATCAGTTAGGGGCAATGACATCCTGCGAAGCGAAGTCCTGACTGCAATGGACAACATTTCTACATTTACCAACAGGCTAAAAGATCTCGAGTTGCAGGTAATGCCTTGGCTTGATAACCATTAATTTTCATTGCAATTTTAAGAGTTTATATACACGACTGAATAGCGGTTAAAACCGGTTAATGGTAGCATATAATAAATGGTAACATAGTCTTATAATCTTCGGCACTCATCGCCACTTCGTCTGGATTTTAGATGTTGAAGAAGGACGAGTGCACGAACCAACTTCGAAATGAGCTCAAGGAATCGTCTGAAAAAGTGGTGAAACAGTGCAGAGAAAAGAACTCCAAATTGAGCTCCGAAGCTGATGTGCTGAGGAAAAAGATAGAGGCGCTCGAGGAAGACGTACTCTTGAAGGAAGGTCAAATCACTATACTTAAAGACACCATTAGGAACAAACCATGTTCATATTTCTGAAGAATTTCTTCTCAAATCACTGTCCCCCAACAAGTATTCCCCCTAGCTGAGATTTACTACCCTGTTCATACGTTGCATTCTTCGTTCTGCTCTTCTAATTGCGAAAGCAACACAAAAATTACAGCTTTTTTCTGGATTTATTTGAATGACGAGGATTGAATCATGGCTAACAGTAAATTGCACAAAGATATTCTGTTCAGATCTGGGAATTTGGTTACATTCTCTAAATAGAATAGTACAAATATATTACTCTTTAGTTATGCAACTGCTTCTACAGCAAGCTCTAAGCAATCTATGGTCTGAGATTCATGCGAGACGACGAAAGTTGCTATGAAAACGGTTAATTGTTTCATCAGCAACTTATTTCTTCCTCGGCAAATCAAAAAAACATTCTGAGGGTCTCTAAAAGCCTCCTAAGTCGTAATCTCGAAACCCATGTTCTTCGTGAACATATTCGAACAATAACCCATCGCACTTCGATGAATGCCTAAGCGGATCGAAACATTAGGTGGCTCGGGATACTATCGCAGCAAAAACTTCCAAATTTTACACATATACACTACCAAAGACCATAAAGCTAGTCCTGCTGAAACATAAAGCAAGGTCACACCGAAAGCCACGAGAGATTCAGGTCCCCCAAGACTGCATCGTGATTTAATCATAAAAACAATTAGACATTATTTGCTTAAACCTGTAAAAATGATTGCTCGAAAGATGACAAATGTGTGAAGCAAAACCTGCCGTCTCTGGTGGCAAGGAGGATGGTTAGAGCAGTCATCTGAGTAGCTGTTTTCCACTTGCCCAAGTTATTTACAGCAACTGCCTGCCGATAAAACAAAATCATTCAGAATCCACCTACCATAATGTTGGGGTTCCTTGTCTTGTCGTTCAATCAGTGACACTTTCACTTTACTCAATCTTCTTGGCTGTCACAACTCTTGATTGGGAGCCGCAACTAGGGGTGGGCATGAGTCCTTTTTTTAAGTTCGGTTTATTTTATGAGGCCTGAAAACCAACATGAACTCACAGTCTGTTTTTTTGCTTTTATTTTTTTTTAAATTGAAAACTAGAAAAAATCATTTTAGTCAAAAAATTAGTTTTATTTAAAAAATTCATTAAAATAACTTTATATTAATTCAAAATATTTTTTTTGGGTTGATCGAAAAAACTCAAAAACCGAACCATCGAAATCAAACCGACTCGCAAACCAAAAAAATAAAAAAAAAACATTTTGAACCAACCCGACCTGCAAATCCGAACGGGTCGGATCGGTTTTGCCTAGCCTCAATTGTAACAAAGGGGGAGATCCACTCTGACAATGAAGTTCAGTCCTCAATAATTTCACCATGAGATTCAAACCTTGCATCTCTCCCTCGTGGGAAGAGATTCTTTAAACCAAGGGTGAGGGTTCTAATTGACAATATGGCTGAGTGTAGAGCGAGGCAAAGAACCGTAACACATACAAAGCTTTTCAGTTAGAAGAATTTGGTTGAAAGATGTGCAGGACAACGTACCTCCAGAAGCTTACCATTCTGAGAAGCAGCCCATTCTCTAACTGCAGACATAGTTACCTACAAAGACAGTATCCACCAATTAATAAGACAACTGCTATTGCACAAAGAATAATCCCACACAGAGCGAATGGACTTCTACTTAGCCGATCTATCAAGGACAATTCCAGAGACAACATAAGATGACGAAGACTATATATTACCTCTCTGCCGATTATGACGATTGCAGGTATTGTCAATAGCCAAGGCATCTGTGCAAACATGGCAACTTCTAAAGGTCGCGTGCATAATAATACCAATGTAGCAGCAACCATAAGCTGCATCGAGACATTTGCAAGTTAAAACACACTCGTTATCTCAAGTAAATCATTCATAGAAGAGAAGAGGCTACATTACCTTATCAGCTACAGGATCTAGAAAAGCACCAAAAGCAGTTCCTAATCCCATCTGAAATGTATTGAACACTTGACCAATGATCAGTCTCTCGCAATTTGACATTATACAAGTGGTGCTGCAAATGATGGGAAATCGTGTGTACCTTTCGAGCAAGATAACCATCAAGCCAGTCAGTAATTGCTGCAGCTATAACAATACTGGTTGTAGCAGTTGTACCCCATCGACTATCAACATAGAAAGCTGATTATCACAAATTATTATGTCAGTTGCTCATTTGTAACAGAATCTCCAGCAGATTAGTGAACTCCAATAACGCATATTTAGTTTAAGTTCAACATTGAAACGAACTATCGATTTACCATCATAGAATTTATAGTTTTTACATACGTATAAGTTCAATAAGCTTTTACAAGAATTAAGGTGGCATAAGAAATTCTTTCAAGGATAAGAATGATTATACTTTTCCGAACAGAACATAGAGCACCAAAATGCCATCAGAACGGGGGAAAAACTTCCGGTAGGTGCTAAGCTATAGGAATTACAAACAAAAAAGAGGCAGAAGTGATGAACTGAGATGAAACGTAAAAATGGGATTTTTTTCTGGTTGGAGTCTGAATAACATGTCCTCCATTATGCAAAATTTCCCATCAACCAAGATGTAAAACCAGAAAAATCCCAATTCAAAAGCAGAAATCAATGCACCAATCATCCAAAAAAGGTCAGGAATGCCGAACATACTACAAACAAGAAGCGGCACGGCAGCCACGCGAGCCAGAGTCAAAATGGTGGGCAACGTAAGCAATTTAGGAGGGTGTTTCGGTCGTTGCTGCGGCGAGGGTGATTGATTTTGAGGATGTGAATCATCTTGATACCAGCCACCACGATGGTCCTTGCCCTCCGAACCCAAATCCTCAACAAGATCAGAGCCAGACGATTCAGACCCAAAAGCAGAAAATCCTCGTTTTTCTACGGAATTGAACCTTTTAGACCCCAAGAAGAAACGTTTGTAGTAGTAGCGGCCACGAAAACCTAATATTTTAGGAGAAGCCTTAAAGTGCACAATGTGTGCGAACGTTGTTATTCTCCACCATCCATCGTCAAATAGTGCCGAAAATTTCTCCCTATTGGCACAAAAAGCCAGCGAGGAGATACTACCGGCTCTGGCAATTGAGCTCCGAGCCCCGGGCGGTGGCGCCGAAAAGGAACGGACCAAAAAAGTGTTGAGGGCGTGATGATGGTTGTGATGGGAGTGATACAGATGGGAAGGCTTATGCGCGCAAGCAGAGACCGCCATAGTCGTCAGCTTCAAGGTCGACATGACGACGATGGCGACGATCTTCTCCGAGAGGCTTCCACCAACAATAGTTGCAGAAAAGTAGAGAATTACCCTGATCGCATCTGTGATGGCTCTTCAATTCTCCGAGCTCCCTCGAATCTCGATGTATCGTTTATTTATTATTTAATTATCCCACCAACAATAGTTGCAGAAAAGTAGAGAATTACCCTGATCGCATCTGTGATGGCTCTTCAATTCTCCGAGCTCCCTCGAATCTCGATGTATCGTTTATTTATTATTTAATTATCGCGTATTTATATATATCGTAATTGGTCAGTCGATCTTCACGGTTAATCTTGCGCGCACATAATATAACCAAACACAATCATCAATAATCATATTAATAAACTGTGCAACCTTAAAGTTCGCAAACTGTATACGATCCAAGTTGGAATTTTGGTCAATAACATCTAGCCAGAGTGATACCAGTTAACAGCACTACTGGGTTCGAGGAATGTCAGATAAAAATGACAACTTTCTGACAACTCCTGAAGTTGGGCATGGCCTCTGCGAGTCAGCAAGAACTCCAGCTTAATCAAATGCTGATGGGATTGAGTTCATCGAAAACGAGAAAAACGAAGCATACGACAGAATTTAACAGAGCATAAGCGATCAGATCTCCAAGATAAGATAGATTTTTAAGTTGAGGGCTTCAAAATACTTGAAAGCCACTCTCTTTTCAGTCACAATTACAGAATATACTACTACAAAACCATGGTCTTTCTGTGTTATAATCTAATCCAAGTTATTTCATACATCAGATCTAGAAATTCAGTTGCTTCCCCCCTACAAAGAACACATCACATTGCACGATTCGATTTGAAGTTAAGAAATACCAATTTCGAGGACTAGAGCATGTCAGCTATGTGCATTCTTTTTCTTTGGGTAAGGCCTGCCGCACAAATTGTCCTCGAACTCGCGGTCGTTGCTCTGCCAATTTCTTCCTACTATGGTAGCGGACCTGACAAGATTAGATAGCATAATGTGTCGACCAAAGACTCAAGAGCATTCTACTGTTAGTAAACTGAAAAGAAAAATGTCTTGAATTGTTCGCACGTTTCTGCTTCCGCTCTCTCTATTGTTGTGTGCCACCGATTTAGATAACATTGAATGAAATTTATCGATTAAAAATAGAAAAACATACCTTCTTCTCAAAGCATCTCTCTTTCCTCTTCAGGCGAAATTTATTCAGAGCAGCTTCTCTTTGAGAAGATCGATTTTGATCGAGTCCTCCACCCTTTCTCTCTGATCCAAGTCCACAAATGGTTTCGTCTTTTCCAGTTAGTCTGTTTTCGATCTCCATGTTCGCCTCTTTGGCATTGAAAGCAGCACAGCTTCCTTCAATGCCATTACTACCAAAGTTGCTTCCAGTTGCACTGCCATTCAAAGTATTGGATGACCCACAATGCAGATCCGTCGTGGCAATATTATTCAGAGGCAATACGCCATTACTGGCTAGCTGCAGCTGGTCAGGATTGTCTACAGCATGCTGGTGGCAATGATGATGATTAGTCGTTTGAGCCTGATTGGCAGCCTTGAATTTTGCCACGCTTGTATTTGCTAATTCTGTTCCAGATTTACTAGAAGTCATTAGTTGAAATTCTGATAAAGGGAAATTAGGAGAGAATCGAAAAACATCAGACTACAAACGATTGATAACTTTTCTGCAATCTGCGTTAAGCAATCACCTGTTGCCATAGGCTTGTTGAAGACATTATCTGTAGTGGAGCCCACATCATTGTTGTTGATACTGCCATTAGATTGCTGATTCAGAGGGGCGTTGAGAGAATAAGATTGGAGATTCTGCATAGATTCTGTTTTTGGTGCCTCGGAACTATTATCAATTCGAGAATAGCTATGATTCCTTGTTTGAGTTTGGTTAGCCACGGCTATAGAATTATACCTGCCAGATACAGATGTTGTCACCTCAAAATTTTAAACTCAATAAATTAGGTATGGGTAAACTTGTAATACCTTGAGAAGGCTGAGAGGTCTGAATGCCGTAAAGTGTTTCGAACGGGACCACTAGTCCCAATATCTCTGACATCTTGCTGTCTTTTCAAACTAAGTTCAAGGGAAGGTAATTCATCCTTACCACATGTCATACCATCATTTTTCTTAGAATTCTTTGAGTCGCCAATTGGACCATCAACTACTGCACTTTTTGTCGCGGGATTGCATTCATTTTCCATGAAATGGACTTGAGTCGATGCTTGGTTCTTTGATTTTCCACGAAAGCCTTCAAAATTGCTGTCGTTATGTCCATTTTGCAGATGCTTATCATTTTTATTTGACTTCATTTCAGAAACTCTGTCCTTATTGGTCCCTTCTGCAAAGGCTTGCGATTTCTTCCCTGCAATAGGCACATTTTTAGCACTTGCTCTCCTAATCTCCAGGTCTTCCTCGCAATAGCATCAGAGACAATGAAATGACTTTCTTATCAACAGAAAAAAGGGAAAAATGAAAGAAGGCAATGAAAATAACATTATCAACAAAAAAAAGACCAAATTATCTGTACAAGAAAACACACCAAAGTCATTTTCTTGGCTTTCACATCCCCTTGTCGAAGTCATTGGAATCCAATCATTGCCCAAAGCTCCGGGATCTGAATGAATGACCTGAGCACACTTGCTGTCAGGAGGATCAGCTAACTGCTCCCAAGTGGACATTGGCTTGGGACTATCAACTTCAACAGCTCTTTTTGTCCAAGAACTCTGCAAAGAGAGATCAAAAGTTCAAGATGCACTTGGATAAACTTGGAAAGCCTTCTACTAGAAATACCAACTCCTTGACATTACAAAAGGTTAAACTCAGTCTAAAATAAAGCTATCAACATGTCAAAGAATATATATAGAGAAACAAATCAAAGACAAAAGAAAGTCGTACTTTTGGATGATTCTAGGATCATTAAAGAGGAAATGATGGTACCTGAGTGGCACTACCATTATCACTTCCATCCCTGAAATTCAAGCGACTGCTTCCATTGTCATCTTCACCATTGCTGCCAGAGTTGTTATCTGACTCTTCAGCACTTCTTGACATTGAACACTTCTTAGTAGTATGTATACCGCTATACTGCTTAAAGGTTAATATGTATGGAAAATAAATCAGGAAAATTCTGCATTAGGTGGTAGATCTATGGAAGTGAAAAGATGACAGATGAAATGATGAAATATACATTTAAAATTTATCCAATTAATGAAATCAACTAATCAACATAAAGCTGATGAAAAAAGAGTGCATGCAACATTTTGCCCCATCCGGGCAATAAAATGTAGATGGTGAAAGCAAAAACTTTATCTATAGCTGCAGCAACTCACACTGTGACATTTCCTCCAAACGTGCTGCCAGAGGTTTTTAAGCTCATTTTTTCGAATAGGCTTCACTAAAAAGTCAACTGCACCCTTCGACAAACACTTAAAGACTATGCTCATAGAATCATGAGATGACATCACTGCACATAAACTCATCAGGTATAGCAGTTAAAGTATCAAGTAAAAAAATCACAGGTAACCATGTGTCACTTATGAAAAAAATGAAAACGACACTCACTAATCACAGGGATATTATTGCAATTTTGGTGGGTCATCATCTTGGATAAGAGGCCAATGCCTGACAAAAGAGGAGTGACTACTTCAGTCAGAACAAGATCAACTTTGGAGGTTACATCTACCAATATCTTCAAAGCTTGCATTCCATTTGCAACAGCTACAACTGCAGAGATTTATTCAGTGTTAATCCCATTTTCATGAGAAGTAGCTCCAGAACAATAATGTAGATCACGATCCACGTATGATTTGTGAACCAAGTAATTTTCCTTGAAAAATTAGTCATCCCCAAAAAATTAAATGCACTTTTTTGCAGCTACCAATGCTTTCTACTTTCTAGAAATTACCAACAAAATCAACCACTACTATGCATATTTTCCTGTTTCCTTTCATCATTCAATAGAGTAAACACAAACCTTGTATTCCATAATTGCAATTTATTTAGTCATGCAATGTTCATTGTGAATCTTATTAAAATATAGTTCTGTTTTTTCTCTTATACTAAACCATTGTATTGGTACTTCAAATCGACAAAAAATCCGACGTAATTCCTATGAACACTAGTCTGAGTGCAAAGATTGCAAACATGACGCCCCTTCCATTGACTTCCAATTCTTTTATTACAACTTTCCAAGAAATCTAACATAAATTGTATTTTTGAATTGAAAGGATAAGATCCAACTAAAATCTAGACCAAACAGAAAGCAAAGAATATTTGTGTTAGCGGTGTGGAGCATTAATACTATAAAGAGTTATTCTCACCTGAAGGCTTGAACAACTGTAGTTCTTGCTATATATACCAAAAAATTAAATAATACTGATAAAAGTGATTTCTCTTAACATAAGTTCTTTTTTTTCTGGTTAGGTAAGACTCCACATTTATTTAACAATTAAAATGATGTATCTGTTAGAACAATACTCACCTTCATAGCCACAATTTCGAAGTAAAGCACTCACAACATGGAGCGTTGAATCGTCATTTTCCACCAGAAGAACCTTCAGAGATCTAAGAGGTAGAAATCTATCCCAGCAAACTGCAAGCTCTTGAGACTCCTGCCGTGATCTCTGCAAACCTATAGGAGTGCGAACTTGGAAATGAATCATTTCTGTTTGTCTCCCATCATTCACATCTACTGCATCTTCATTGAATTTTGACTCATCTTCCTGAGAGATATGTTCTTTCTCACCTGTGATTCTACTACTTACTGCCTTACGATCATCTTGCATTCGCTGGTTTATTTTAATTAGTCCCCTTGCTGAAGGACCATTATTATGTAAATGAAATTCCATCAACCAGATTCAAACAGGCTTATGATCAGGAAAGTAATGGAGTAAGTCAGTGAACAAGCGTCCTCCAGTTGAAATGAAGTCCACAGGATCTCGTCGTCCACAAATTTCTTCTACTTCCTAGTTGAACAGCCTCACAAGTTCCTGCATGGAAAAAGAACCATAGTTATTTGCAACTACCAAGCAGACCTGTACAGATAAAAATTTCTCATCTTGCTGTTATTAAATGAGTTTTATTGTAAAGAGAAGAGATCTTTTGATAGAATATAATAAGAATTGAACATAAAATCTTGAAAATAAGAATACACCAACAATATATGCTGAGACTTCAAGCAGAAAATTTGACATGGAAATCAAGACGTAGAATGTTGGTGATTGAATAATTAAATCTACTAAGGTAAAATATACTTCACTGATTAACCACAATCAAGAGTGTTTTGTTTTTAAAATGAAGCTTTATCCTCAAAGAATAAAATCAGCAGCTGTATATGCAGAAAATTTCTGTCTTTATACTAGAAGAAAACGAAAACTGGTGGAAACTATACAAATTCAGACAAAAAGAAATAACTAACGACCTTGTTTGTTTTTCGCATAAGATTCTTCCGGTTTAGAGAATATACAGAAAGGAACCTATATGAACATCATTTGGGACTAAAGTACACAATTTTTGTTCTCAGTAACACACCCCATGTTAAAAAGAAAATGAATAAGAGAAACGAATCATGAAAAAAAAAAAGTAAAGTCATTTCCAGGATTCCATATCACTAGAGTTAAACAAGAATAGATCTAATGAACATCACTACAGCTGGATTCAGTATCCAATATCAAAGTACAAATACAGCGATTCAGGATTCAGATATTCTGGAAACAACATGAAAGAATAAAATGGTAAGTATTAAAACAAAACGAGCTGAAAATTGAGAAATTCAAAAGAAGAATCAGCGAATACTTGAAACAATTATGTAAAAATATACCTTGTAAGCATCATTCCAGTTCGAAACAGTGTTTGACAAGCGAATGATATCAGAACTGGAATCCAGAAATCAAAAGTCGAAGGACTCAACAAAGGAAAGATTAGGGTTTGGTAAAAAAAATTCAGAAGAGACGAAAAAACTACGACAGGAGGAGAAACATAGGGCGAGGGCGAGATATTATAGTAGATGATTGTGGAGAGGAGTGGACCAAACGAGGGGCTGGGCTTCCAGATTTCGCGACGACACATCGGATTTCCAATACGATGAGGTGGATGAAGATCTAAAGCTGGGCTCTCCTGAATCTAAAGCAATCCACTTGATTTCAATATCGACACGTGGAAGGCTGTGGGACAAGGAAAAGGTACTGAAATGGGTGGTCCCCTCCCCGCCACTGCAAGTTTGCTGCAAGCAACGGAAGGAATTGACGAAAATACCATGATAGATAGGCTGTGTCCTCGTCCGCCCGCTGCATCATATGCTGTGGGCCCAAAAACGTGCCTCCTCTTCGCCAAAATATCTTCCCCACCTTATCGTCTTCGAACGCTTTCCAAAAAAAAAAAAAAAAATTAAAATAAATTATTAACTACGTATGATTTCACATTAAATCTTTGATTATTTATAATTAAAAATTATTTATAGTTTATTATCTTAATTATGCTTTAACCGTAGTGATTATTGATTGACATGTTAGTTTGTATTTTCAAAAAACAGAGAAAATACATTTTCAAATGATAGGCATTACAGAATCTAATGCCTTAGTAATACATGGTCGGAGCAGTAGAAGCACTCAAATTGAGAAAATATCTCGAAAGAGCTGGCAAGTATGAACCAATGTGTTTACCACATGATTATTGCATATGTTTCCCATCTGCAAAGAATGAACTCGGTCTGAGTCTAGCATTCTAAATATTATGCAGCAGCAGTCTTTTTGTAGTCATGACCCTCGAGATTCAGAGCTCGAAGCAGCTTGGTCCACGACTCCGGAATTCCTCCTGGCAGATCGAATTCCATCAGCTTCCCTCGACGCCTGTAGAATTCCTCGACTGGCAGACTCTGCAAGAGAAAAACAATGAGCTCGGTGCACAACACAGAAACCCAACAATAAAAGATTTTGATTTGAAACACTGAACATTTATTAACTAACTTTTGAGGCGATAATCAAACCATAACTTGGATTTTTCTAAGAGAATGCGAGGTTTATCTTATCAGCGTATCCTTTTAACTTAATTTTTGACGTGTCAAGTTTTGATTGGTTCAAGTAAAATATTTTTAATGTATTATAATTAAACTAATTATTTATAATATTTATTGCACTAATCAAAACTCAATGCGTCAAAAGATTAGTTAAGAAGATATGCTAAGAAGGTAAACTTAATATTCTCTTTCTTTCAAAACAATACAAGGTGTAACTATGGATCAGTCAGTCAATTTGTGGGGCAATGTTCCCTGCCTGAAAAAATTGGATCTTTCGGTTTTTTTTTTTATTAAGAACAGACAATCTGTGCTCAGTAGTTGTTTCGTAGGATCATCACCCAGAAAAGGAATTGTACCTTTTCATTATATATGTGGAGTCTCGCTTTCACAACCTCCTCAGTATCGTCAGATCGAGTGACAAGTTTAGATGCACAATGGGGAGGGGGAAGAAGAGGTGGCATGTACATTGCAGGTTTACCATCTTCACCCTTGATATCAATGCAGGCTACGTTATAATTTGCGCCACACTCTCCACATATCCTTCTTCCTAGGCATTTCGCAAGCAATGCTTCTTCCCTCAGTTTTAAATTGACCACCAAATCGATCTCTGTAACACCCTCCAATATTTCCTGCAAAGAAATTACAGGAAGGTGAAAGAAACGCCAAAAAGGGAAATAAAAATCGATTACGTCGAGTCAAGCGGATGCTGTACGATATCACTCTAGATGACTAAAACGACATCTTCAAAATTTCAATTTTATTATTCAAAATGACAAGGCGTTTTTGGATCATTTGAACGACATTGACAGCTATGTCACAGATCAAATACCCTCAATATAAGAACTGAAAAGATGTAAATCTATTCTAAGAATTCATATTTGAAGATGAAGAATTATGCAAAAGATTCACTAGGTTTGAAAGTATATCTAAGTTTGATCTTAGAATGAAGTTGGCATAGCAAGATATATAAAAAGAAACCAAACTGTTGGCTCAGAGCTTTGAACCATCAAAACTAAGAACTTACTGCCTGTCTTATTGTTCTAGGGAAACCATCAAGAATAAAGCCAGTTTCGCCCTTCGCTTCACTAGCTTCAAGGCGCTTTGACAACAAATCTATTATAACTTCATCTGGAACCAATTTCCCTTGGCTAACAATCTCATCAAGCTGCAAAACACCCAAAAAAATGAACAATTTCGAAACAAATTTTCATTCACATTCGAACCTCAGCACTCATTCACCAGAATTATTATTGTTTTTTTTCACAAATAGAACTCCAAGCAGTATGAGTTTCAATTAAAATTACTGTCAAGAAAATTCATAGACCAAATTGTGCAAACCGAAAATGAAGGGGGATGTAAGAGTTCGAGGCAAAAAGATTGGATCCAGATAATCCTGATCATAAGAAGGAAATCGAGGGTTCTTGTGATTATCGACTCTTCCGAATGTTACTGCTCAAGTTTTGAGCCTGCTAAAAATGAATACTTCGGCTACAGCATTTCATTTTAGCGAATTTCAGATAAATCGTCATTCGATAGCTGTTTTCTAATGGAATCCAGTTTGAAGAAGCAACAAACATCTGTTATAGATACGTTCACATCAGAAATTCCATAAAATTCAGACTGCCGACAAACACGAAACTGGACCCTATAAATCGAAAAGTTACGATCCAATGTGAAAGATAAACAGACCTGAGACGCGAGGGGGCTGGACGAAGAGAGCTCGTCGCGGACGAGATCGCCGGTGGCAATATGAGGAACTCCGAGAAGATTAGAGAGTCTGGAAGCATAAGTTCCCTTGCCAACTCCGGGGCATCCAAGGAAAACCCACTGGACATTGCGACCCTTGGAATCGGGCCGGAGAGGAAGAGGCTGTTGGGCAAGTATAGAATAGCCCTTAAGGTCAACTTCGGAGATCACAGAGGATGACAAGCTCCTCCGCAAACAAAAAGCTACGTAGGACGTAGAACTTTTCGCTCTCAAAAAGCGGTTGAGGACCCCCATGGGTGGAGTCAAAACTGGAGTTGCAGGAAAGAGGAGGGAGGGAGAGCCTTGAATCGGCCACGAGACAGAGCTCCCGTAGGAAAACTGGTCTCGCATGGAAAGAAACGTGGGTCGGTGCGGGCGCACCCTTGGCGGGTTTGAAACCATGGAAAAAGGAACAAAATAAATTCACAGGAAAATAAATAAAAAAATGTCCAAAAATAGTCAACTTTATAAAACCCAGTTCTTCAAACTTCTAAATAATTCCTATGCCAAATCACAGAACACATAATAAACAGGCTCGAAATCACAAGACAAAAAAGGCTGAAATTGGAACCAGGGTAGAGACAAGGAGAGGAACATAAAACTACACGTCAACAAAGCAGTCTTTGTCATTGGGAGATGGAAAAATTAAATACACGAAATACTACACGACTCTGAATACAGGCTTATACGATCTCGAGTTACATATGTTCAGCTCTGCCATCATCGTCTCCCGTGCCATCCCCCGCATGCCTGCCAAAATCACACAGCTCACATCAATCCATATCCATCTTTTAGAAGAGAAACAGCTAATCCGCCATTAATTCTAGCTCTAGACCTTGCTCATTGAGTTAAAAATAATGGTCAATGGTGAAGTCTGAACAAAAACTTGGGCGTATAAAACCACTTCACTTTTAGCACTAAGTATGGGAGACCAGACTCAGTAATAACAATATATAAAGGGGTGATTCAGGGTCCGAAACAGACCTCCAAGATGACGTCAGATTGCGAGCTTTCCTGTCCAGCTGAAGGTTTTCGAGAGCAGCCGAAGCTCGAATTATATCTTCAGGAAGTTCATCATTGTCATACTTCCAATTGTAATCGTCTTTCCTATAAGTAGACAACGATGACCCTACTCTCCGGTCTGAATGCTTGAAATGTCAGACAAGAGAAACAAGAAATAAGCAAACATAGAAAATATAGAGGTCTGTCACAACGAACCAGATATCTGGGATCCTGATCCGGGTCTGCAGCAAGCACATAAATAAGAAAAGATCAAAAACTCGTTTTGAAAATGAAAATGATGAGATGAAGTTGTAAGAGTATGCTACCTTCCAAGAGGAGGTAAACCACCAGCAACAGACGACAAAGAAGGCCTCCGATTGTTTCTAGAATCAAGATTGGACAAGGAATCAACTTCAGATGATGTCATTCTCCTTCCAGTAGATCTCGTCTGAGAAAAATTCTACCATGAAGGGTAAGGAGTAAGTCAACAGCAGTCAAGGCTCAACAACTAGAAACATTAAGCGCATACAGTGGAAATGGCATGAACCTATCAGAACTCAACACTTGACCTATAAATGGTTATCTAATTTATCAAGTGTTTGATCAACTAAAAATTCAAACGAGGCAGTAAAAACTCAAATAGGCAGCTCCAAAATCAATTTGAAGTTTACGGAGTCAATGGTCCAAACCTCAAACTTTAAGAACCCTTCAAGCACATCCAAAAGCATAGGACCACTATCCCCATTGCGGTTGAGATCATATCCATTTTTGTTACTGAATTCTTTCAACTCCGCCTTCCAACTATCTTTTTGCTGAAATCATAAAAGAAATTACAGCAACTTCAGCAGATTAGAGGAGAAAATAGACACCCCAGCACACAAGAAGAGTGCATATTATTACCAAATTACACTCGGGAAGATATACTTTAAGAGTATGATTCAATTGTGCCCAGTCTAAGTACTCACATATTAGGGCCGTGAGCAGTCTTCCTGCATTTTAAATTTCACACGGAGAAAGTCAGGAAATCAAATAGAATTCAAGCTGCATAAAAGATAATCAACATAAAGATGGCATGGGTAAGGGCCGTGATGAAGTTTCAAGAGAGTGATACATTTAACAATGATTTTGAGGATCTAGAAAATATAAATGAAAAAGGAATGTATGATATGTGTAGTGAAACCTGAAGGAGATGCGTGAAGTTGTTTTGCACGATCATTGCAGCTGCCAAGTAATGCAGGAGGCAAGCCTTCATCTTTTGCTATGACCCTGTCCTCTTCTTCAATTGCTTCAAATACACTAGCTCTGAGTTCAGCCTGAGAAAATTTATCTACCATGAATTTTGCCTAAGTTATAACCCAGGAAATGAGACATGATAAAGACCAAACACTGCTCAATGGTGCAAGGCCAGCCACTTTTCAAAACCCTAAACTTCCTACATTTTGAAATTCTGATCGTCAATTGCCATTAACACTATAAAAATTCATCATCAACGGTAGAAAATTCAAAATTTCGATCATCGAATTGGAAAACCCTAGAATCAAGAACCAAATTAGGCAAACGCTCCAAGAGTAGACTCCACAAGCAACCTAAGAAATCCAGAGACCAAACAGGAAGTCTAAGATCTAGAAAAACACACAAGAAAAAGGGAGAACTTACAGAAAATATTACCAAAACGATGAAAAGAGCGACAAAGATAGAAAAATACCCGGATCTTGGCGAGGACACCCTTCTTCTCGAGGGTTCGAGTGACAAGAGTCTTCAGGTCCATCATTTCCCTCGTGTAATCGTCCATTGTATCTCAAGCTCTAAAAATGGCTACCACTCTTCTTTCTGCAACTCTTAGAGGGGTCACTTGGTAGATGGATGGTTAGCTACTGTAAAATCGCGTTCGAACGCGTAGCGGGACTTGAGAGCATGGGCCAGACTAGAGGACGGGATTTATTGGGCCGGGGCCTAGTATTCAATTTGCCTCTTAAGCTTTCAGCCACGGCCGCCGGCAGATGTCACCTTCTTTACCAACCTCCGGAGTTCTGATTGTTAGCTTAGCCCTAACGCGGGAAGCTTTCATCAATGGCGCCAATTGATCCCCACTCTTTCACCGACTCCTCCCATCCTCTCACCACACACGTTGCCCTTTCGCTTTTCTTTGATTTTCCGTCCTCTACCATTCATGCCTCCGCTCTGATTTCTCTCGCAAGTCCTCACTCAGGCGCTTTCTCCGTCGACACTCGTACTCTCACTATCTACTCGGTTCTCGATCCTCTTTCCAATGCCCCGCTTCCGTTTTCGCTTTCTCAGCCTGACCCGATCAAGGGGCGCCTTCTCACCGTTTCTCTCTCTAACCACTCTTCATTTCTTGTTATTTACAGTACTTTCCCTTCTTCTTCAGCTCTCCAATGGCTATCCCCTCCGCAGACATTCAATAAGACTCTTCCTTTCGTCTACACTCAGTGTCAGCCCATTCACGCACGCTCCGTTTTTCCTTGCCAGGATACTCCGGCTGCGCGTATATGCTACAGCGCGCTTTTAAATATTCCCCGGCAGTTGTCTGCAGTCATGTCAGCAAGGCATGTGGACCGCCGAGCCCCGAGTCTTGGTGAAGGTTCAGCTTTGATCGGAGGAGTTGATTCTCTCTGGTGTGGGGAAGGGAGAGTGGTTGAGGAGTTCGTGATGGAGCAGTCGATTCCACCGTACCTGTTTGCTTTCGCTGTGGGGGAAATTGGGTTCAAGGAGGTGGGGCCGAGGACTAGGGTTTACTCAGAATCAGTTTTGGCGGTGCTGGATGCAGCGGCGAGGGAGTTTGCAGAGACTGAAGAGATGATAAGGCAAGGGGAGAAATTGTTTGGGCCATATGAGTGGGAGCGATTCGATTTGCTGGTTCTACCCCCGAGCTTTCCTTACGGAGGAATGGAGAATCCGAGAATGACGTTTTTGACGCCAACGGTGATCAAGGGCGACGCCACTGGTGCTCAGGTAGTGGCCCATGAGCTTGCCCATAGCTGGACAGGGAACTTGATAACCAACAAAAACAATGAGCATTTTTGGTTGAATGAGGTAGGCAGTTTCTTCTTTTTAAATTTGGTTGTATCATACATTCGTATTTTTTCTAGTTTAACTTGTTGGGAAAAAGATTGTGGTTTCTCCCTTGAGTATCTCTCCAATCATACAGTATTCGACATGATGAAATTCTTCATGTTTGCGGAGATTTAAGGTGAAGTTCAGGCTGTGGTCTCTAAGGCAGATGTACTTTGAAGTATTGAGAAACACCAAAGAACCCGGTGTTTTTCAGCTAGGAATACATACAAAAGTTATATAATGGTAACTTATGCTTATGAAGATTTATGAGATCAAAGGTCATCACCTCTGATTTAGCACGTATGGCCTTTTTCGATAATTAATGTCCAGCCGTAAGAAAGAACAATATGGTACTTCGATTTATGAAGGAACTAACTAAAGTTTAGGTAATTCGTTCAAGAAAACGAATGGATGAGGATGATATAGATGGTAATGTGAGATTGCTAGTTCATGAGTTGATTTTCTAATTTTACTATGGTCACAGGGCTATACAACATATGCGGAGAGGAGAATTGTTGAGGCTGTGCAAGGGGAGGACATAGCTGCCTTGAACATCGGCATTGGTTGGAGAGGCTTAAACGAGGAAATCGAGAGATTCAAGGATAATATGGAATTTACAAAGCTAAAAACCAATCAAGAAGGAGTGGACCCAGATGATGTGTATTCTAAAGTACCTTATGAGAAAGGTTTTCAGTTTCTTTGGCGGATCGAACGGCAGGTTTGTTTAAAATTTTGCTTAGAAATAGATTTGATAGAGCTTTCTTGCAAAACATGTCTGATTTTGCAAGACTTGGTCAGGTGGGAAGGCCTGCATTTGATGAATTCACGAAGAAATACATTGCAACCTTTAAGTTCAAGTCCATTGACACGGAAACATTTCTTGATTTTCTGAAAGCAAATCTTCCCGGAATAGAGAGAGAGATAGATCTGAAAGTTTGGACAGAAGGAACTGGAATTCCTCCTGATGCATATGAGCCGGTGTCCAGTATTTATACAAAGATTATATCCCTTGCAAGTGAATTTAAGCTTGGTAGGATGCCTAGGGAGGAAGAAATTGCTGACTGGAGAGGACAAGAATGGGAGCTCTACTTAGAAAACCTGCCTAAAAATGCAGAAGCCTCGCAGGTGACACTTCATTTCCCACCCCATTTTCAAGCATTTTCATTTGATTCTCAGTCCATAAGATAAAATATGAATTGCGATTTTTCGATGGGTAGATCCTGGCTATCGACTCCCGCTACAGGCTGTCAGAGTCGAACGATTATGAAGTGAAAGTGGCGTTCCTTCAACTGGCCATATTGGCAAAATGCAGGGACCACTACGGGCAGGTTGAGAAGACATTGAAGGAAGTGGGAAGAATGAAGTATCTGCGGCCGCTGTACACAGCTCTGGTGCAGGGAAGTGGGAAGGAAGAAGAAAAGATTATGGCGAAGAGGGTGTTTGCTGAAGCTCGAGACAGTTACCATCCCATAGCTCAAGGTGTGGTGGAGTCCATCCTTGCCAAGCACATGTAAATAAAAAGGAGATTGCCCAAAGCTTTGGTTTTTAATAATTCAAACTCTAACCAATCTTTAGGTGCATTTTAGGCGCCAATTTATGTGAAATTGATGCTCTATTCTGCAAGGATTCAGTTATATGCAACTGAGTAGTAAAGCTTTAAAATGCTTTCATTTGTTAAATTGGCTGTGTCAGAAAGAATATGGGAGAATCCGCCCCTCCGGCAAGGTTAGGAGGATGCTCTCGCGCCAGTATATAATCCTCGGCCTCTTCAAAGAGTGATTAATTAATTTAGTTGTTCTTCTATTTAAAGTTGATGGCTTCGAATTTCATCTCAGTAGCCAAAATATCAAAACGATGATTAGTATTCTGGGCTTGAAACTTGCCAGATCTGCCGGAAAATCTTCATCGTTCTTCTCTCCCTTGAACACACCTGTTCTAGTCAAGATGGAGAACCACGGTACACCCTCCTGAAAATAAAAATAAAAACAGTAAATCGAGGAGCAGTGAATGAATCAACTCTATCAGCCTCCGGTTTTATGGTTTATGGTTTTGTAAAAGGGAAGTGAAATTGGCGCTTATGGACATTTTATTGCTGCCTATCATAGTGGTCGAACGATCACGCCTATCTTTCTTTTCGCAGATTCATTGTTGCCTTGGAAATGGGAAGTAGATTTTTTACCAGAAGTTTGGTACAACCTTCTTAGAGCTTGGGAAGACCCTCCAACGGAGGCATGGCCTCGTAGAACAACCCCGTCAATATCAAACGCAATTCCAAGTCAAGGTGTCTAGTTTGAAGTTTCACTAGTCCAATCTTCTTTTTGCTGTCAAAAATGGAATCTTTAACGCTTCAAAGATGGCTCGTTTTTCACGTGTCGATTTTAGGGTAAGAAAAGTCTCGCAGGATCAGATTCGGAATTTGGCCTAGTCCTACATTTGATCTTTCCCAACAGAATAATTCAAAATTTTATACAATAGCAAAAAAAAAGGAATTAGAAGAAATCCAGACGAACCCTCCGGATCTAGATTGAAGCTGACAGAAGAAACGCGAAGCTTGAAGGCCAAACGACAATGGAATTCTGTTCCGGCTCTTGGAAGCACCAAAAGCAGCTCGAGACCCCATCTCTCAATCTCTCTCCCGCGCGCGGCGAAACCACCCCTGACTAAACAGTGGAAGTCGTGAAACTGACAGGTGGCATGCATTGAGTGGGGGAGATCCTCTGTCCACTATCATTTACTCTGGTATGAACAAGATTCCAACTTTTCTCTGACTGGAGTCAGAAAACATGGTGATTTGATTGAATTCTGGAATAAGGAACTCCAAAAAGTCCTAACTTGATCGACCGAGCAAATCCCTTTAGACAACGTTCAAATCTGGATTAACTGGAATCGGATTTGTAAGCTTTCCACTTCATCAGTTGATGAAGAAGCTCTTTCTTAGACATCAACTATTAAAATTCGGTCAATACCCACTCTCACAGTCTCACTATAACAATGCTTGACTTTGAACACGCCTGGCTCATCAACCTTCAATCGAATAACTTATTGCTATTATTTAATATATGGTCAAGCTGTTCATGAATCTGAAAGGTGTCATCTTTTCTAGAAAAATAAACAAATAAAACATGTTCCTTCGCGTTTCTCAACCTCATCTGATGAAAAGATGTTCCTTGTATGTTCTGCTCCTCAAAATAGTCCTTCTTTGAATGACTTTGCCCAATCTCTCTCTCTCTCTGAGCTGAAGTAGGAACCATATCGTCTTCAAAGCATCTTCTCTGTCGTGTCGTCTTCTCCAGGCAGCCGCGCAGATTAGCAAATACCGTAAGTGGACTTGTCAATCCACACGACTGTTATTCACATTTTGACTTCTTCTGGTAACGACAACCATGATGCTTTTATCAAGCGTGGGATAAATGCAAGACGTCATAAAAGAGAACCAACTTGACGCAATCATCTGCATCATTCTGAATTATGAGAACTCGATCAACGATGGAGGTATATTTTCTAAGATATTTGCTTATTAAAATATGGAAAAGATAATTTAAAAAATAGTTAATTCATCGGCATCTTGATTCTTGCATTTCTTCTCATTATTTATTTGTTCGACTATCCATGGATCGTAATCTTCAATGAAAATAAAACCCATAAAAAGAACAAGTACACAAAATTGTACCCAAAACACAAGGAAATTATCTAACAAGTCAAATACATATTTTAATAAACTCTGCCAGTCGGCATCTCTCGTACATAATTCAACTCTAAACACTTGATAAACCAAGTGAAATCGATCGAACCATGTTCTACGATCCACTTTTATTAGCAAACATAGCGAGATTTGTGGCTGAGAAATCAATGGGAAAGAATACCGGAACTAATCGCCGCCGCCTAGATGGTTACGGATCGGAGTCGTCTTCCTCGGAGCTCGGAGATGGTGCAACAATGGCGGAATGGCTACTGCAACATAGTCTCGTAATTTCCCGAGCGGCCGTTGTCATTGCAGCCTTGGTTTCATCGGCTAATAATTTGCCCATGCTTACCTGAACACTTCCTCTCCTGGGCGGAATCTTGGCCTTGGATTTCTCTGAGTCACTGGCCTTTCCAGTAGGGTTTTCCATTTTTTCTGACCTCGGAGAATGGAACACAGGAAGAAGAGAAAATAAGAGAATTTCTCGAAAGAGGAAGATCTGGAGGGGATGGCGTGAGCGAAGTATGTAATATATTAGTTGAAGAGACGACTGTTAAGATTGTGTAAGAGTGGCCTAATCAATCCAACTTCATCAATAATTATTAGCTTTGCGAGTTTAATTTCTTATTTTAATCTAATTTAGCTGGGTGAGATGACGGAATCAGGATTCATTGGATGGATGAGTTGATCTCGTCCGTCCGTCCGTCCATCCATCCATCCATCCATCCTTGGTTGCTTGACCGTCCAGCTTGCGTTTTCTTATTTTAGGATTTTATTAATATTATAATTACGAGTATTTTAAATATTAGAATTAGTTTAGTTTTGCTTATAAATAAACGTCATTAAAATTGTATTTCTCATATTTAAATATTATCTATAAAATGAAATTTTCTCGTAGAGAGTTTTTGTGAGTAGTTGGAACGATTAATGCATGTACTTCATCATTTATTTTCTTTTCATCGTTTTATTCAACGATCGAATCATTCACTTTGCGTTACAGTTCCTCTAGAAGGGGGGTCCGGCCAACTTATTTTCATTTAATAGATTCTAAGAAAATAGCGCTTTCTTGGCCACATAAGCCACGCATGTTTTTTTTAGAATTAAAACGACAAAAACCTCAACTGCCAAGAAGACAGTACAAACATTCATAAATTCAGATCACAAATCCCATTGCACCCGTCAAGCCCAGTTCCAAATATGATCAAGAATAAACAATTTAAAAAAAGAAAAGAAATATATCATCTCAATATTCAAAGCAGCCCGTTTTTGCTGAGATAATCGTTGAGGCGAGTAGCAGGAACCCGAAGAGTAGGATTGCCTTTCACCCTGTAAAGCGGTTCGCCAAGCTTGTATTCTCTGAGCTCTCCCGATTCCGACTTCGCAAAACGACTCGCCTGCATTTCAACCGCCTGGGCGTAGACCTGACTCGAGCTCAGGGCCAGAGCCACGAGCGCCAAGGCCAGCGCCAATGGCACAACATTTTTAGCCATAGCCATTGCAAAGAAAACACAAAAATGGTTTCGATGGTCGAAGATGGCTGAAACCAGGTGCCTTTTTAGTGACCGTTTATGTCCAAATTTAGTTCCTTTAACCACGGACGACCATTGGTTCTTATTTTCATGTTTATCTCTACGGTAAGAGTTTCTGCAGTTTAACAGTTGGCCTTTCAAACATTGAAATATCTAATTATGGAAAATGTAGCCATTGGGATGCCATGGCTTTATTGTTTTGTGATCTTTGCAGCTGGAGCACAAATTTCAACATTATCTTTCGATTAATTTTATTGAACTTAAAAAAAAAAGCTGCTCCCTTGCATCGAAGATCACTTCAACGCAGCTAAACCTGGGACCCAGCTGAAGACCCTGGGAATTGGGTGATGTTACGAACAAACTTCCTCGCCCAAACATGTTTTCCATTGATTAAAAACTTAGCTTTACCTCTTTCTTCAAGAACTACGTCAATGGAGGCGACAGATTTTGTGACAAGCCGCGCATACAAAGGTTGTTCATCTTGCGAGACTTCTTGCATGTGTATGCCTTCTATAATGTCCCCGAATTGTCTGGTCGGACAGATTAAAAATACCCAAATAAAAAAAAGAAATTAAAAGATAAAAACATCTCATGTGTATATTTTCTTAGATGGAGGAACTGAGTAAGAGAGAGAGAGAGAGAGAGAGAGAGAGAGAAAGAACCTGCCAAAGAAGTCTCTGATCTCCTCTTCAAAGATCGGGTAACCCTTTGAGAACGTAAGGAAAGTAGTTCTCTCATCAAAAGGAACCTCTCTCTGGTTTTCTTCCATGGAATTCAATTGTAAACTGTTCATCACTTCACTTATTTCGTTGGTCAAAACTTGACTTTGAGCAGCCAGATCGTAGGGATCAAAATACTTAATGGATTCCAAGTTCAATGCATGATCATCTCTCTGCAAGTTCTGTGCAGAAACTCCCATTACTCGAACATATCCCCCTCCAGTTCCGTGGAAGTTGGGATACACAACAGATACATACGGATTCGTCAATCGTCCGTAATAGTTTTCGGCATTCTGTTGAAGCGATATTGCTTGCTCGAAACTGTTGAATTATGTCAAGAAATGATCTAAGGCAGATTTCATTGCATATTTTTGCAATGCTGCGCAATAATCCGAGACAATTTTCGTAGAAATAAAGGAGCGAGACGCCGCTTTTGGTCATGTGTTGATCAAATGGATCCCGGAAGTGGCAGTCTCTCGATCATACGGGAATCGTTCGCTCTCGATGCAATTCAACGCCATGACGGGCTCTTCAGAGAGAGCATCGACAATGGCGTCGGGATATGAGAGAACTTGGTTTACCATATTGGAATTCTCTCTATTAGCTGGGTCACGCCTCAAGTCGAACACCATGCGAGCAAAAGGGGTTCGGTCTATGGTGTGGAATATTTTTAAGTCCTCTTCGGGGACAGCAAAGGAGCCACTACTGGGTGAAGAAGAAGACCAAGACCATGGGGAAGACGAAGAGGAAGCCATTGTTGATGTAGAGATAAAGTGGTGTTCGTACTGAAGATGGGTTCGCTGATATATAGCTGAAAAGACGTCATTATTGGGCTTCTTTTTTGGTAACGATCGATCAATCAAGAGATACCATTTAGAGCTGCCATTGTTTCAGAAAAGGAAGAGAATTTGAGAAAGTCAAAGCTCTTCTGGTTTCATTGGCCTTCTCGAGGTTTTGGAGCAATTCTACAGGAAGCCATTGCTGGTCAGCCATGCATGGAGAAGGTAGGGCTGAAAAGAAATCATCATTAGCCTTCTCTTATGGAAGCTGCCGAATGAAGACATGCAATCTAGAGCAGCCATTGTTGCAGAAATGGGAGAAAATTGGATCTGGTTTAGACGTAACGGTCGATTGAAGGAATTCGCTGCTAATAGGCTTCTCCGTCTTGGTTTTGCGTCAAATCTACTGACTCGCCACGTGGCTAATGCAACAACATTAACTCTATAAACATAAAGATAGTGTTAAGTAAAATTCATTGTTGAATTTAATTTATCGAAAATAGTTATGCGAACTACAAATGTGGTGTCTTATTAGTTATTACAATGCTTATCCATTATTCATCTATTTAAATGATTATTATGTACATACTAGGTCGAGCCTGGACCTGAGTTGTTTTCATGGGTTCGTTGGGCCATTTTGCTGGTTCTCTGCGTTTGTTGGGTCTGTTTAAACCGGGCCCGTCAACTAAAGCTCGTTATTTCTTCAAATTCTTCTTCCTCCTATTCTCCTTCTCTACTCGCGCGCGCTGGACGACTATGGTTCCTTGAGAGTTAGCGGCTCAATCCGGTGTGCGCGCAAGAAGTGGAACGGACTGTGCATCGACGCCTTTGCCTTTCGAAGGTGATTGCTATGATCTCCAATCTCCAATCTGCATTCTTTTTCTCCCTCGATCTCTTCTAGCCGTCTAGGAGATAACTTTCTCCAAATTTTTAGCTATCGGTGGAGGTGGTTGTCGCCTGAGAAGTGTCCAGGGTTCGACCGAGAGAAGTCTGCTTGAATGGTTTTTTTTTTTGGTTTGCAGCCTAATTTCGATTCTCGGAAGTATGTCGCTTTTTATCTTCTCTTTACGTTTGCTGTTCTGAATAATGGTGAACAAGTCTTCAAAAAGCAAGCGCTCTGATACAAGTCTTGTATCGTCGAGCCCATACCTAACTCGTCCCTTTATTGGCTTTTCCGCTTATGTTTGGTTGTTGAAACCGAGACCGAGACCCGGCCATTGAAATATTCTCGCTTTCAGTGGTGAGCAAGATGACGAGCTCCAGATTCTTGGTGAGCAATGCCGTTTTTATCCATGATTTGCATGTTCCTCAGGTCGCTGCCTTCCTTCAATCTCATCCAGGTGCGCCTCAAGTCTTTGTAAATTAATGATGATTTTTTGTGGAATTATGTTTTTGGATGATAGTCGATGTTCATATAAATTTTCGCGATCAGTTTTTTTCTTTTCACGTTTTTGTGCATGGGAGAGGTCCTCAAATGCAGAGAATTTTCTGCGACATTTGAATGATTGATGTTAATTAGGACTATGATTAGTCATCGATTTGATGAATCCAATGTCAAAGACCAGGCATAACTTTTGATGTACAAAGAAAGTGCTACAGTTTTTATGGAAGTAATGAAATATTTGCAGCTCATTTGCCAATGCTCTAATCGATTCCGAAAAGTGGAAAATAGTGGTTTTCTGGAAACTGATCTGATTCTAATTTACGTTTGTTTGTTTGCAGGAGCTTATACAACTACTCGTACTGCCAACAACGCTTCATGTATTTTGTTCTGGGAAAGACATGAAAAGGCTAGTTCAATCCCTTAGAATTTTGTCAAATTTTACCCCGCAACTCTTATGGGGATCAGATAAGCCCCCCCCATTCCTTCTCGCTGTCTTTGATGGAATCTGAATTCAAACACGTGTAAATGACTCTCTAGGGAGAGTGCTGCCAATTGCGCTGAAGGAGAGAGGTGATAAAGAAGAGTTTGCAATTTCAGCTTTAGTTGGTTTAAATTTTGATATATTGTGTGATAGTGGAAGTATGGCTGATGAAGATGGAATTATCAATGCACTTGATGTGCACGTGCATGTCGGTGTCTATGTACCTCTTTCTTTTGGTGTTTCTGGAAATGGTGTGCATTTGGCCATAGTCGGTTCTGGCAGAGACGTTGCAGCGGCAAAGTACTCGGATTGGGTAAGGTTAGAATTGAGTCTTTTCGGTTCGTTTGGAATCTCCTACTAGTTTTTCTTTAGAATTGTTAGGATACAAATGATGATGTGCTTAGTTTGTGGTAATTTTGCAAAAACTGAGATGCATAGATGCATTAAATAATGAGATCCTTCCCTTTGCAGGCGTAGGAAGTTTCTTGAGACACTGAGGCCTCCTGTGACTGAGCTGCTGTTGTCCAACAATGGTGATACGATACTCGAAGGCTGTTTGACGAATTTTTTTGTTGTAGCTTACGCTTTCAGGATAGGTCCGAAGATAAAGAAAAACCCATGTCTGATTCAAGAAATATAAACGCTTTTGAAGTACAAACAGCCCCTCTTTGCGATAGTGTGCTTCCAGGAGTGATTCGTCAATTAATCATCGAGTAAGTTCATGAATCCAGCTTTTATTTGTATAAGCTTTAGGTGCGTTATAGCTTATGGAAATCTGTTGTCCAAAATAGCTATTATTCACTTTCTTCTTGTTTTTGCAGGGTATGCCTGAGCAAGGGAATTTCTTTTCGGGAGGTTGCACCTTCGTGGTCGGAGCGAGAGCATTGGGAAGAGGCATTCGTCACAAGTAACATTCAAGTGTTATACTTTTACCTCTTATTGATAAATTAATCTGGAGGTCGAACAATATGTCAGTTGATATATGAACTCTGTTATTGGGCTGATCATATCTTTAAGACATCACTGTTCTTGAGCGCACTTCTATCACGAGTTAATGGAGCTGGTAAATTATATTGTGTTCTTCAATTCCACCATGGAAACATAAACATTTTGCAGATAGCTTGAGACTGATACAGCACGCAGAAAAAAAATTCTGATTCCGAGTAGATGGGATTCGCTGGATTTAAAAACATGGAGTGAAGTATCATGGGAAGAGAAGCAATTCAAGGATGATCCTGGAATGATCACGGCAATAATCCAGGTGAGCTATCTTTGCTCATGGGCCTTCAGTTCCCTTGCCAAACCCAACATAAAAAGCAAAAAGAAGACAAAACTTGCCTTGTTGTTACTTTTGCACAGTTTATGGCTTTCTGAAAATGAAGTCCTTGTTGTTACGATTATTTTCTTATTTTTAAATTATTATTTGACACGTCAAATAATAATTTGTTTGTTTAATAATTTTATTACTTTATTTTACGGATCTGCAATTATTTTAGGCATGAATGTAAAATTCTTTTTGTAAATCAGAAACTTGAAGTGTCCTTTTGTATTTGGTTTGTAATAGATAAAGCAATATGAGAACTCAAGTGTCAGAATAATCCACGTGGCTCATTTCCGTTTCTTGTCTGTATATTGAACGGTGAAGTCGAGCAGCAGCGAATAGATCCCCAACAATTAACGCAGCTGAGCTGAGCCGAGCCTGAGTTGACAAGCGAAGTTTTCTCACTTTTTAGTTAGTTTTTGCGCGAAACGTCATTAGAGGACGCAGCGTTGGTCTTCTCACTCGCTCCCTCTCTCCATCTTCGTCTTTCCCAGAAGATCTTTTTAAGGTGCTCAGTAATCTAATACTGTTCGTTTGTATCTTCTTCTGCAGCTTACGATTTTCATTTTTCGTTAGCATGACTCTGATCTTTGAGGATGTTGGCTGTAAAATTTATCTTATCTAACCAGGGTTTTGCCCTTGCAATCTTTCTTTTTGTTACTGTTATGTAAGAATGCTGTTTTTATTGCGGAAATCAACCAGGTGTCTTTTCCATGGAGGAGCCGGGGGAGATAGGTGTCTCAGAGTCCTCACCGACTGTTGGTGAGGTTGCTGGGGGTGAAGATCGTTTGGGATCTGATGCTTGTCAGGGTCAGGGTCAGGGTCAGGGTCAGACTGAGCCGTATCTGTCTGTAGCTTCACTGGGAAGGGAGAGGGCCGGTGACACTTGTAATGGGGGAGATGTTATGGTGAAAGTACTACTTAAAGGGCCCGGGAAAGCTGAATTGGCTAAGTTTGAGGCAGCTGGTGATGTATATACCGGTCAGGGTTTGTCCTGCTCGGAGAGTGGTAATCAGAGTTTGAAAGTTGAGACAGTTTGCGTGAGTGCAAAAGCAGTTATTGAAGTCCCTAGCGAAGGGATGATTACTCCACTGGAAAGCAGGGAACTTTTAGATTGCGATACTAACAGTTCAGGGGTTGTTCAGAACGATCAGCCAGTTGCTGCTTTTGAGCAAGTCTATTTGAATGATGCGCATCAAATAAAAGAGAAGGAGCCAGAGGAGAAAGTGGATGATCTAGGCTGTGTTGCGAAGGATGAGACATCATCATGTCAACCAATTCAAATAGATGGAAAGTCTGTGAAAGCACCTGTAAATGAAAATAATTCTCTGAATCCAAACGTTAAAAATTCATCTGAAATTCGAGAAAGGATTGAGCTAGAAAAATGTCATGATTGCATGGAGCAAGGGGATTCCAATATGATGGAAACCACAGAGGATGAGAGCGCAGCTGATGAATCTGCTCAGGCTAATATGAAATATGGTCAAGAGATAGAAGTTAAACATAACATGAATATCGAGCAGGGTGGTATTCATGTAGGGAAAGAAATGGATGTCACAGAAGTAACCAATGATAAACCCACAAGTTTTGAAGAGGAGTTTTCCCTGGAGCCTGGTACCTCAAGTAGCGAAAATCAAGCTAGATATCATATGCCAGAAGAAAATGAAAAGGAGTTCTTTATTTCTGATTTAGTTTGGGGTAAAGTCAGAAGCCATCCTTGGTGGCCAGGACAAATTTTTGATCCATCAGATTCATCTGAGAAAGCGATTAAACATCAGAAGAAGGATTGTTTTTTGGTGGCATATTTTGGTGATCGAACATTTGCTTGGAATGATATATCTTTCTTGAAACATTTCCGTACACACTTCTCAGAAATGGAAAAGCAAAGCAGTTCAGAATCTTTTCAGGATGCTGTTGATTGTGCTTTGGAAGAAGTCTCAAGAAGGATAGAACTCGGGCTTGCATGCGGTTGCATTCAGAAAGATGTCTATGAAAGAATAAGATTCCAGAGTGTTGAAAACGCTGGTATCCGAGAAGAATCAAGTAGAAGGGACAGAGCAAAGATATCTGCAAGTGCTGTGACTTTCGAAACTGATAAATTGTTAAACTATTTGAAAGAGTTAGCCAAGTGCTCAAAAGGAGGAAGTGATCGATTGGAACTAGTAGTTGCTATGTCTCAGTTGGCAGCCTTCAATAATTTAAGGGGTTGTGGTAGCATTCCTAAGTTGCAGTTAGGTGGAGACCTGGTGGAAAATGACGAAGACACTTTAGAAAATGAAGTGACTACAAGTGAGTTTATTCAGAACTCCTCTCTTCCTGTTGATGATGCTGGAAAACAGTCATCTAGCCATGAGATATTGAAAGGTTCGAATGGTTGTTTAAATATTGGTAATGATAACTTCCATGATAGTGTATGTACTAACAAAAAAGAGAGATGCCTCTCTGAGTTGATGGGTGAAACACTGGATTCTCGAATGGGTGACAGCATGACTGATAGGAAGAGTACTAGTGCGATGGTTTCACCATCTGTTGGTAGAAAACGAAAGGGGATAGATTACTATGCTGATGATTCAACAACTGCAGGAAGACTGCCTTCTTCTAAAGTTTCTAAAGTAGTATCTCCTAAACAATCTTTTAAAATCGGTGATTGCATTCGTAGAGCTGCAAGCCAGATGACTGGGAATACTTTTGTCAAAGTTAATAATGAGAAGTTGCAGAAGGGAGATGGAAGTATTGATGAACCTGTTGGGGATGGATTTGATCACACCTTGCAAGGTTTCGAGGATGATCAAAGAGGGAAGGCATTTACTCCAATATCGGCTGAGATCTCACCATCAGATGAATTACTGTCGCAACTTCAACTAGCAGCACAAGATCCCTTGAAAGGATGTAGTTTCTCTAATATAGTTGTCAGTTTTTTCTCTGAATTTAGGGATTCAATAACTTTAAGCTCTCAGAATGGAGCTGAGAATTTGACTCCAGATAAAGTAGGTGGAAAGAGGAAAAAGTCATCGCATAATTTATCACCCGAAATTTTTGAATTTGAAGACATGTGCAACACTTATTGGACAGACAGGGTTGTTGAGAATGGCACTGAAGGGCATCCATTGCGCAAAAGTAGAAAAAGAGACACTCATTTTATGGCCGCTGAATCTGAAAAATCCCCTCGAGAGGGTAGAAGGCCTCACTCAAAGAAACGATATGCAGTTGGTATACACGATTCAGCTGCAGTGAATTCTACTGCTTTTGCAGATGGAAGATCTCCTGCAGAACTTGTGATGAACTTCTCTGAGGTGAATTCTGTTCCCTCAGAGATTAGTCTTATTAAAATGTTCAGGCGTTTTGGACCTTTAAGAGAGTCTGAAACAGAAGTTGATAGAGAAGGTGGCCGTGCTAGAGTGATTTTTAAGAATCGCTCTGATGCAGAAGTAGCATTCAGTAGCGCTGGAAAGTTCAATATTTTCGGACAAAGGCCTGTTAATTACCAGCTCAACTATACTCCAACTCTAATGTTTAAAACACCCCCTGTTACCCCTGCCCACGATCATGGAATTAATTTTGATTTTACCTCCTCGCAATACCATGACATGCAGCTTGACCTAACTTCAATCCAGGACCATGGAATGCAGCTTGATTTGGCTTCACTGGATGATCATGAAATGCAACTTGATCTTTCCTCTATTCAATATCCAGAGATGGAACCAATACTTTTCACCTCACAACTTGAGGATATGCAATCTAATGTCTCCCTAGCTCATTGCGAGGAGAAGCAGCATGAGCTTTCCGGTTTCCAGCAGAAGGAGATGAAGCCTGATCTTTCTGCACCACAACTCGCCATATCTAATGATTTGGAAAGCCAAACTAATCATGTGATAATGTCTTACAGAAATATGGAACCCGATTGCAGTACACCTGGCAACCAGTGCACTGAACTTGAATCCTCCTTGAATGAGAACAACGACTTAGACCATGAAAGTATTATAGCTGAGAATAAGTGCATGAACCATGACCTAACCACAACAGAGAGCCAGAGTATGAATCCTGGCCCCACCATATTCAAGGATGAAGAGATGATTCGTGAACTTTGCTCAACTGATGAACAAAACACGAACCCTGTACCCACCCCTTCAGCGAATGAGAAGATGATCCCCAGCCTTGCCACCATTGATGACCAAGTCATAAACCCTAACCGCACCCCAACCAAAGACCTGGATGTGAACCCAAATCTGACATCAGCAACAGACAAGGTCATGACATGTGATTTTAGGGAAAGTGCAGGCCAGGACACAAATTCTGATCTGAACGCAGTTGAAGACAAGGAGAAAGTCGATATCCCCCTGACTGGAGTTCAAGACATGAAACCTGATCAGGTTACAATTGAGGTGCAAGAATTGAAAAATAACCTTACCACAATTCATGACCGGGATATTGAACCCGACCCTTGTACAATTGAGGAGGACAAAGATGCAATAACTGATCTTGGGAAATCCCAGGATCTAGAAAGTTATTCTGGCCTTTCTTCTGTTGAAAAGCAAGAGACAGAACCTTTGCATGCCAATACTCTTGAGATGGATCAACATATTGTCAATACCAGTACAAAGAAGCACGGCACAGAGACCGATCATGCCACAACTCAAGATCTTGATTTGCATTCTGACCATGAAAACATTCAGGAGCAGGATATGCTTGATCTTGAAATAAAACAAGATGATGATACCAAGCTTGAGAATTTCGAGAAGGATGAGATGCAAACTGCCGCTGAGAATTCCCCAGAGCAGGAAACTGAGTCTGATAAATCCCCAACTTCAGACCGTGAGACATGATCCTGATCCTACGATGAAGATCCATGAAATGTAGCATAGTCTTTCAAAATTCAAATTCATCGCAAACATAAGGTATATACAGGCTCTGCCCACATTAAAAGTTACAAATCTTAGCATAGAACCGAAAGTGTCTCAAACACATGCTTAAAATCTGCTTTTGGTTCGAAAAATGGATTAAATCTCAGATCTGAGTCCAGATTGGGGAAGTTGGAAAGCACATTGATGACTGAGTATATTTTTGCGTTGCCTTCAATTTCACTGCACTAGAACTTTCTGTGGTGTTGCATAGGCTAACATGCTATTAAATACACTTTCAGACCGTGCTTAAACGCTGGAGAAAAGCATACCTGGTGCTTCGATGCGGAAGATGGCAGAATAGGCTCTGGTAGGAGGTAACCGGCCCAGGCTGTTGTTCAACTTTTTTTAGACTTTAGTTGTTTTTGACGTAGAGTTGTAGGACTAAGGGCACTAGAGATATCTTCTTCCTTTTGTTTTTCTCTTCTTTTACTAAAACTGTTTTATTTCATTGTATAGAAATATTAATTTGCTCTCCTTTGTAATTTGTTTAGTTCAATCATTTATGAGAATGCATAGGGTAATCCATGATCCGACATTCTCCCCTGTTTTATCGGTAAAAGGTCACATTTTCCCCAAGGTATTGTTGTTTATGATAAGTCTATAGTTATTTATTATTTTGTTATACACACTAATTGGCTGAATGATCATTCTAATAGATGACAATTTAAAGCAAAATTATTAAATATTATCTATTTAATTATACATTGATGAGCCGCATAGAAATCTAAGCAAAATTGAATTGGTTAATGCTCAATTATTGATAATTTATTAATTTTACACTGATGTAAATAATAATCTTTTTATTTATATGATTATTATTTGCGTGTAAATTTGAAAGGTATTTAAGAGGGTAGAGAATTAGAGAATCCTCCGTTGCGCACCCGCATGGAAAGTACAACTGCAGGGTGACGAGCGTTTCACTTTTTCCAACCGGGGATTAATTACCTCTTTTTTGGGCTTTGATTTCCTTCCTATTTCAAATTTCTTCGTTCCTGTTTCTGGAAGAGCGAAGACGCTCCACTCCATCCTAGCACTTCTCAGGTGTTTCTCTTTTTTTCTCCTCTTTTTTTCTTACTGCACTATGATTCTTGCGTTGTTTCATTCTCTGCTGTGAACGATTTTGCTGTTGCTTGAATGCATGAATTGCTTGAATCTTTGTTTTCTTCTTTACTGCACTTCGTTCTATCTCCCATGGAGGAATTGCGGGAAGGAACTGCTTGATTTTACGCATGATGGTAAGAATTCTTGAAAACTATTTACTTCTCCACTTCGCTTTAATTATCTTTGTCGGATTGATCGAGGCAAGTGAGTGAAAAACAGAAAAAGAAATGTCCGCGTTCCGTTTTATGATATTGCAGCTTTCTTGTTATCCGTGCTATTGTTCACCTCCCTGGCTTTTCTTTGTTCTTGCTCCGGCCTTTGATGGACAATTTTATTTTGTGCGCCGCGATTTTACTTTTGATCGACAAAATTTTTCATGGTTGTTGCATGCATATCCTAGTTTTTGCATTTAAATATTTGTTGCCTCTGGCAAATCCTTTCAAGTTCTTCCTGTTCCTTTTCAATATCTCTTCTCCGGTGAACCAGATTGGCTGACAGAAATTCAAGAATTGGGCATACGCTTCATCATTTTAGACTGATGGAAACTTCGAGTCTTCAGAATTTCACTGATATTTGCGGCATAACTGAGAAAATGAAGCAGGACTTCACTGAAACGAGGACAACTTGTAATGCGCAAAACAGTATGGCTTGGGATAGTGCTTTTCTTACTAGTCCAGGTATGACTTGCTGGTTTTTTAACATGAAATTAAGCGTATATCTCAGTTAGTTCTCAACAAAAATCAAATTTCACATTCGATATTGGACAGGATTCCTGGAACCAGAGGAATTGTTTAAGACTTAGTATTCAGAGAAAGATGGTAATTCATTTTCTGCCCTAAACATAGAACCAGAAAAATGGAGAGAAAAGGAATTTTAGTTCTCCAAAAAGCTTAGCTTGGGACAATGCATTTTTTTCCGAAGAAGGTGAGTTCTTCAGTGAGTCAGTTTTTTAAAACATTAAGTTCCTTCGTAAGGTATCATTGTACTACGTTTCTTCACTCTATTTTAGGAGTTTTGGACCCGGAGGAGCTATCTATAGTCAACGGAGGATTCAAAAGGCAAGTAACACACCATCCTCCAGGTATTAGCAAAAAACTATGGAGGTCTACAGAATCTAGTCTTAGAACAGGAAGCAAAGGATCCACTTTAACTAGATTAGAGATGGATCTTTTCGAAGATGTAAGAAGGTCAGGCCAAAAAGAAGTAGCTCGTCAAAAATCTGTACCTCCAGCTTGAAGTTGGAAAGAGGAACAGGTATTGATATAAAAACTCAAAGGACAGACATATATTAATGTCCGTTGTAAGCACTCACATTCGTTCTGATTACTTTCAGCTTTGCATAATATTGATGTTCAATCTAAGACGAAGGTATTTTTTTCTTTCCTTTACACAGCTGTCATCTATGTTATCTCTTCTTTACTCTTTGAAACATAGATCATCATGTTTTGGAATGTCAGGCAAAAACAGTCCCATCTTCTAGAAGGCAAAATACGACTACATATGCATCGTTGAGGGAGTCTCATTTTCCACAACCAACAAAGGCATGGATTCAGATGATCGTATTTTTTAAATCAATGCATACTTTTTTTCACTCCTTATGGAGCAATATATGCCTCTAATTGTTGAATTTGTGAAGAGGGCAATAGATGGATGAACTAATTTTTTTTAACATACTAACTACTGCAGGGATTTTCCTAAAAAGGAACAAATGGTTTTCTTAGCAGGCACAAAAAATATAGATTCTCCAATTTTTGAATCTTTTTTTTTTATTTGTCTTCCCAATGTTGACTGACAACCCTTTATTGATTAGTTGAAGCATGCTGCTGGAAATGGAGAACATTGCACACCGTCAAATCTTAAACCACCAAGGGCAGAGCGGGCTAAAAACATTTTGACCCCTTCAACAAAAAGACCTCCTCCTGATGGACTCGACATTAAAAGCAACAACAAAACTCGAAAAGCAGCATCAGGTAAGAACCTATAACTCTCAATAAATGACTTTTGTTTGTTAATTAGTCGAATTCAGCCCAGTACTTGAATGGATCGAAGAAACCTTGTTTTGGGGATCCTTACAATCCAATCTCCAGTTCCATGCCATTGCTAAAAGGATGGATGTCAGCTAGTTTCATGGACGTGCCTGAATCTACTTTGTGGTCACCGCGATGCATGCCATCCAAAAGTCCATCAGCTACTTCCGTAAAAAGTTCAAACAAAACTAAATCTAGAGATGCAACTTTCGGAACTCCACTGAGAAACACAAGAGCAAAGAAGACGGAGGTTGACAATTCTTATGATTCTCCTTTATTATCCACTCCAAAGTCTTCATCTTCTTTATCCCCTGCCAGCTCTGTGTAAATGGTCCTCACAATCTTCAGCTTCAGCACCCAAAAGTTACCGCGGCCTTGAGACAATTCCTGCCAAGCACTGTGGAAAGATTTTAATGGAGTTAGATTTGGATTGTCGCCCTGATAGAAAAACGTTTACAGGACATGGAAATGTAGGGACTCAACATGGTAAAAAATTTATGAACAAGCAAGATTCTCCATTGCAGTTATCGACACAAAACATGCCTTCTTGTCTGCGGATGCCATCACCGTCGATCGGTGTTATTTCCCAATGGTTAGTGTCTTTACTCCCAATATTAGTCTTTAGTGAGCTTCATGATGTTAATCATGTTCAAAGAAAAATATGTGAATTTTATTCTAATACATATTTCGCAGGTTGTTGCAAATAAATAATAAAAACATGAGTGAAATTTAAAATGCCTAATGTTTGTTTATACTGTAGGACAATAAACTGATCGTGTAAAATCTCTCAATCAATAGGGAAACTTTCAATATGCTACGATAGAGGGAGAATCTGAACTTTGGTCTCACGTGGATCCTGACCATCATCAACCCATGAAGCTTCATTGCCAAAAGGGTGGGGAGAAGAGTCCAGCAATGGTGGAGAGAGAAAGTTATGATTCACAAAAAGCTGCCCCAGACTCCGAATCCTTAAGCTCCTCAGATAGAATTCTGAAAGTGCAGAAAACTCTCCCAGTCTTTTCTGGCTTGAAGGGGCAAAATTTGGGTTCAGGCGTCAAGGCAGGAAAGCATGGAGAGATAATTAGCAGGAAAACTAAGAGAGAAAACGAAGAGCTCAATAAAATCCCCAAAGATTTGGAGATGGAAATAAAGAAAACATGCGTAATTTTGAAGATCCAAAAGATTTTTAACATAATTTTACCTGACACTCAATCTCTATGATATATGTTATAATGTTTACGTTGATTCTTCTTCCACGACAAATTCGTCTCTCCAATTTTAACATGTAATAAGTTTAAGTTTAGTGGGTGTTATTGAATTGCGCAGATTGAAAAAGAAAAATCACCTGCTGCTGATGGCTGACCAGCGACCGTAGGTCGAGGTTCACAGGTGTGCAGTTAGAACGACGCCGTTTCTAGCAGAGGATGCTCAGACAGCTCAGTTATGCCGCCAGCCCTGAGTTTGACTTAATCTCTCCTTATTTTCATGGGCTATGACCCAGGTGAGCTAGATTGATCAAGATATTGGCCCAGAACCCACTTCTTTTAGGCGACTTTTCCATCCGCGATCGGCAGCCATAGTGCGACAGTGACGAAAACACCTCCAAGGGCTTCTCATCTCATCTGGGTTTCGCGAATCGATTGGATTTTGGAATTTCTTCTGCGAGAGAGGGCGTAGGAAAGAATGAGCGGGGCCGGGAAAAAAGTGGTCGACGTTGCCTTTAAAGCATCCAAGAATATAGATTGGGACGGCATGGCCAAGCTTTTGGTCTCTGAAGAGGCTCGCAAAGAGTTTGCCACTCTTCGCCGTGCCTTTGATGAGGTTAACTCCACCCTCCAGACAAAGTTCAGCCAGGTCAAATCACCCTTGTTTCTTCCACTCTACTAATATTATAATTATATTTTGTTCTTTTTGATCTTCATCGTTTTCTGCGGATTATTGTTTCAATTTTGTTAATATCGTAATTCTCAAATGGGTATGAAATTCATCTTTTCCATTAAAATTTTGAGCATTTCAATTTTCTCTGTTCAATATGAAATGGATGTCTTTGTTGTTGAGAATTTGTGGAAAATTAAATTGCAATGTTGAAGAAAGGGATTGATTTTCTCTCTTCTTCTTTATTTAGTTTTGTCTCTGAGGAATGGTTGAAAACTTGAAGTGTTTCGCAGATCCTTGTACAATTTACAGTTAACGGTTGATTTCACATTATTTTCACAGTCCCATTGTCAAAGCTTGTTTATTTCAATCTGTTAATGGATATAATACCCGTTTGGCTGAGCTTCAGAGCTGCAACCACAGCTTAATCACAATGAAATCTTGTATCTTAAAAGTTATGGGTTTTGGGTTTTTGGTTTTTGGTTTTAGAGATTTCAAAAATTCATGTGAAATAAACTGGAAGATGATAAATGCACAACGAAACCATAGGTAGAGCCCAGCATGATTGTATTTACTAATCGAAAAAATGTACCAATTGTGAGCTATGGCTTCATTTACAGTGACATTGAAAAGTTGGTCTGGTTTTCTAGAAAGAAATGTTTTATCTAGTTTCTTAAGTGTCTGTTTTGGCAGCGTGGTCAGAAATGAAAATATTTCTCGTAGTTTTAGATAGATAAATCTTGGAAGCCCAGTTAGACATCCTAGATTGAAGAACCAATTGATGAACTCTTTGCTTTATTATCAGACTACTTATATGAGTTCAAAATAGTGAACCAAATAATAGCATTTCGTTTTTTCTTAAACTTAATTACTTGCTATTGGTTTTGGGTAGATCTAATTTTTCTGAAGAAATTGCAGGGCACTATTTTTTAAGGCTTCTTTAATATTGTTCCATTTCAGCAATTTTTGTTCTCTGTATATGCTGTTATGCTTAGTCGTAAACCGTCCTCTCAATAACTGTTGTACTTGGATGAAAATAGCTCTGGATGCCTTTCAATGTATGGTTTGGGAATTGATAATGAAATTATGTAGGAAATTTTGTTTTCTTTTCTGAAGTGTGAAACATCTTGTGGATATTTTTATTTACAATTTCACTTAATGCAGGAACCTGAACCCATAGATTGGGAATACTATAGAAAAGGAATTGGGCCCCGCTTGGTAGACATGTACAAAGAAGCTTATGATAGTATGTTTTCTGCCAACCCCTGTGCCCTGAGATATCCTTATAGACCCAAATGAGATTTTTTGCAATCTAGTATGCGTTTGTGGATGTGTGGGGTTTTTTGGCTTTTAAGATAGTCATTTCTGAGTTTGAAGGAAAGCTTCCTTTGATTTTTCTTGAGTCTTATGTGAGTCGAAAACTGATTGCTCTTGCAATTCTAAGAAAGCAAAAATGAAAAAAAAACTGAAGTTGAAGAGCCCATTGTGATTCATCTATTTTGTTTACAGGCGTAGAAATTCCCAAGTTTGTAGACACGGTCACTCCCCAATACAAGACTAAATTTGATGCACTGGTTGGGATCTCTCTCTCTCTCTATATATATATATATATATATTATATATAGATATGTATGTTACACTTATCTCTCTCTATAACATGATTGTTATGGGTGGCACAGCTGGTAGAGTTCAAAGAAGCAGAGGAGCAATCATTGAAGGAGTCTGAGAGATTGGAGAAGGAAATCCTTGAAGTTCAAGAGTTGAAGGTAAGACGTAGAGAGAGGAGTTGGCAATACTCGAATCTAAATCTCATTACATGGCTCATTATCTGACAAAATGCCGTTCATTCTTAACAGAAAAGGATAAGCACCATGACTGCAGATGAATATTTTGAAAAGCATCCAGAGCTTAAGAAGAAATTCGATGATGAAATTCGAAATGATTATTGGGGCTATTGATGCAGCACTGCACTTCGTCTTGATCGGTGCAGGGTCTAATCACCAATCCTTTGGCTCGTTTTCATGAAGCTTTCTTTTAATCATACCGTGTTTTGTGCAATAAATGATCGACTTTTGATCTGGGTTCTGTTTGAGATAGAGAATCTGAGGAGTTATAACGACAGAGACCATCTCTAGATTCACTTGACGATCAATGTTGGAGTTAACATTGTGTTTTGAAGGAGATTGTTATGCTGATTTATCTTCATTTTGTCTCCTGGACTTGTTCACCGATCCTCCTCCATTTCTCTTGTTATGGTTACTGATTCAATTGAATATTTTTTGGGATAAACCTATCTACTCTACAAGCTCAAGTCTTTCTAGCACGGTTTTTGGAAAAAAATCAAACCGAACCAACATGTTGGTTCTAAATATTTAACACTAGAAATTTCTTGGTCCAATCTTGTTAAACTAAAGCCGGTCGATCACTTCTGTTAGGGGTGGGCATGACCAACCCAATTCGAACCGGGAACGGGTTGGGCCTCTAGAAAACCTTAATAGTTTGATTGGGTTTTAGGTTTGGATTGCGGGTTGGTGACCCAAATCCTTTAACCCGATTAACCGACCCACTGTTACTTGAAAAATTAAAACCTCAACTTTCTAAGTTAGTTCTCTTCGTACGGCGCGGCGCTGCTACCATTCCACTCGCAGACGGCAGTCTCGCACACCGACAAGTGGTGGTGGTCGTCGCTGTAGGCCGTAGCCCTGGTCGTCGTCGAAAGTTGCCGTACAAGCCATCGTCGCCGTAGCCCTAATTCGTCGTTGAAGGTTTCCGTACAATTCGACCCGTCTTCTAGTAGACCAAATATATTTCTTTGTTTTCTGCTACATCACTTCCCTTGCGACGGGAGTTCTTCTTCGTCTTCTTGTTCGTCCTTCTCCGATTTAGGAGGCAAGAGATGAAGAAGCTTGGTAAGAAGGCGAAGAAGTTTGCGAAGAAGAATCTTCCCTCTCAGCTCAAAAAGCAGCGTAAGCTCAAGTCTAAGTTCAAAAGGAAAGCTGCTTTAAGTAAGTTTTCTTATCAAGATTAGGCCTTTTTCGTGCTCTTTCTGTTAGTTGAACATGTTAATCGCTCAAAATGAGATTTTTTTAGCTCGTGCTTAATATCGTGGTATAAACTCCATTTATACGATGTTCTGGTTCAATGCTTGTTAGTGAAACTTTCACTTAGTGCCTGCTTACTTTATGGTGGCAGAAAGGATATTTAACATTTCTTTTGTTATACTATTTGTGACTTTATTTACGATATGAAACGTATTTATATTGCGGATTTCTGGAAAATCGAAACATCAAGTATAGTTTTTTTAGTATCTCGATGAGATGGGGTTTTCTTATGAGTTCTGCGTTTTATGACTTCCAATCTATGAAGAAGAGAAGCGAGATTTTGTTGAAGAACAATCGGTTGATGATGTGAACCACTCTAATAAAAGGTTAAAATCTTGTCTCATCACTTTTGTATTACTATTTTCTACTTAAGTTACTTCATGTTTTGGCTTTAATGCTGCTTGCATGTTCTACCTGCATGGGCTTCTTTGAATGTTTTGTTGAAACTATTTTCCTGCGCTCAGAGATAATGTGGGTGATGCCTCTGAAGATCTCTCCCTCGATGCCATATTTGTTGATGAGGAAAGTGATGTGCTTGGGGTGGATTCAGATAGTGATGGCTATATTTCAGAGGTTTCTAATACATAAACCCTTGAATCTTTGTTTCAATTTTCTAAAATAAAAGCTTTCTAGATGTTCTAATAGTGACATTATAATTGATCTTTCAGGATTTAAGTTATAGCGGTACTGCTGAAAATGAAAGCAAGAATCATGTTGAAGGTTGGTTCACCTTCTTTTTATATTTTCAACTTTATATTTTGGTTCTTCTAATCTGCCTATTGTCCATAAAATTCATTTTCAGAAAAGAATGGTGATCGTAACTTACTTGTTGAGAATACGGAAATTCATTTGCAACTTTCTGACAAAGTGAAAAAGCTAAACAGACTCAAGAAAAAAGTGAGTCCTTATTTACTTATGGAAGATGAGATATATCTATATTTTAACTTGTTCTGGCTTGAAAAAGTTGATCTTTTTTTCTCATTTATTGTGTCAACTTTATTTTTTTCGTCATGTTTCAGACATTTGGATAAATATTTAATTTGCACGTTATTTCTCTGTATGTTATAAGTGGTGCATGTATTCAAAATTTTATTGATATACGATTAGTCATTTTTTGACTTTTTTCATTGAAAGTACTAGTTTTTTCTTCTTTATCTTCTTATAGATTAAATGGGAAACTTTTTTATGTTAGTTTCAAATGGACATAAGCTTTATTTATCTTTTGTTCAATTGAGCAATCGTTTCTTGGATGATCTTCAGGATCCAAAATTTTGCACATATCTGGAAAGTCATGGCAAAAAAGTCAGAGAGCCTGCACTTCCCAGGGCTGAAGAAATTGTGAGTCATTTGTTTATTTTTACCACTGGTGCCGGTTCAATCCCTCTCCTTTTCTTATGCTAATAAATATTTCTGTAGGAAGACAAGTTTCTCTCGTTTTGATAACTTTAAAAAAAGTATCCCCAGTAAGAATTAAGTGTAACTGTGTAATCCTCGTTGTACTTTTTTCACTCCATTTCAAGCTAGATTTCCAGGTTGTCATGTCCAGGAATTGGTAGCCAACTTTACTTGTATTTCACCCTACTGCATTCCTGATCTGGAACACTCAAATTTTTAAATATATATTAACCATTTCCTTGTACCAGTGCTCAGATGGGGAAGGGACAAGTGATGACAATTTGCAGCCTGGAGAACAAGGAAAGGTCGCCATACTTACTAGCTCTGTTATCAGTTCATGTCTTCAACAAGTGAAAGAGAAACATAATCTGCCTCCACTAATCTCTTTAGTCAATGGATATCGAGCAGCATGCCACTATTCATCCAAAGCAAGTAGCATCCTCGAGGCTGCTATGTACAATAGGATTCAAAACAGTGAAACTTATACTAATATATTAATGGCAATGCTTCATGAAGCTGATAATATATTTCGGAGGCTTTTGGGATTGTCATCTACTTGCAAGAAAGAAGCCATTTTGGAATTGAAAAACTCGTCAAAATGGGTGACTGTAAGGCCGCTGATCAAGTCTTATTTGGGGAGTACCATATCTCTGCTGAATCAGGTTTCTGAATCTGAAATATTGGCTTACTCGTTGACACAAATCAGAAGCTCGATAATATTTCTAGTGGCTTTCCCTTATCTACAATCAAGGCTTATCAAGGTATTGTTTTATATAACCTTAGTATATGTTGACACAAATGAGAAGCTCAATATTATTTCTAATGTTGCCACGCATGAAAGTTGTATGTTTATTCATGTAAATAGAAGAAACTGTATTCCTGCACTGTTCATTTTCGGGAATTGTTTCTTTAAGACAATTAAGTGTTTATATGACTTAGTGCCAACTTAATTAAGTTGTCTTTGAAGTATTAGTCACAGAGAATTGCAGTATGATGAAGCAAAAATAATATGGCCATTCATTAAGATTCTAACATGAAGGACTCATAACACTCCGAACCTGCCTATGCCCATCAATCTTGACTTCCTTCCCTGCCGAGTTTAAAAAAGTTAATAAGAGTACTTGATTCTTTTTTTCGAGAAGTTTTATCATACTTAATTGCACGTTGATTATTACTTAAACAATGCTATTTATTAATATAATTCATGTAATATATTTACTTTAAACTACTTTTCTACTATTTTGAATCTAATGCAGACTGCTGTTCATTTGTGGGCGACTGGTGGAAAAATTATATCATCGCTCTCCTTTCTCGTCATAAAAGATATGGCATCTATTCTTGGGTCTGGATGTTTTGACACCTGTTTGATCAAAACATACAAGTCCTTTATTGGCCACTGCCAACTTGTAGATCCAGTTCTTTATAATCATATACAGTTTCTAAGAGACTCATTTGTCGAGCTATGCTCTTTGGATATTGACAGATCTTCTAGTAAAGCACGTGTTTCCGTCCAACATCTAGCCAAAATTCTACAGCTGGGTCTACGAACAAAAAAAACGGTAGGGATGAGAATTATCAGTTGTCAAATTCTATCGTCAGTTTCTGCAATGCAGCAACTGATAATTGCCTTCAAGCTTTTGATTTGTCATTCTTTTTGTTCATTTGCAGGAAGCAATGAGACAA
Organism: Begonia fuchsioides; assembly: GCA_003255005.1. Lineage (NCBI taxonomy): Eukaryota > Viridiplantae > Streptophyta > Magnoliopsida > Cucurbitales > Begoniaceae > Begonia > Begonia fuchsioides. Next base: position 310,432 of record QAOC01040495.1, on the reverse strand, counting down.
ATATGCAGCTGGCAGTATGCCAATTGCATTGATCTCTGGGTTAAGTATTTAACTACAAACTTTGGTGATTACGATCTTCATTCGCTGCTATATATGGTGATTCAGATTATAAAGGGAGTGGCTCATTTATTTGTCGGTCCCAGATATTTGCCTTTAAGAATAAAATGCATACATTGGCTGAATTATCTTTCGAGTTCAAGTGGGATTTTCATTCCTATTTCGTCGTTAGTGTTGGATCTTTTGGAATATGTGGCTGCCAGTGATGGTGGAAAAGTTGGAACAGCGGTTAATGTCTCATCTACCTTAAAGGTAAATGAATTAGTTGATAATTAAGGGCAAATGCTTTTATTTAGAGAACTTAATGTCTATTGTCGATTGTTTATGGTGCAATTCCAACTTCTTTTTGAATCCACTTCCTCTAATAACGATAATTTCTACAGTTGCCCAAGTATTCTTTGAAGTCTAGAGACTTTCGGGAAGAATGTATTTCATCTGCTATTGAGTTGCTTACTGCTCACTTTTCTCAATGGAGCTACCACGTATCCTTTCCTGATCTAGCTACTGTTTCACTCATACAATTGAGGAAGATTCATGACTCTACTTCTATTGAGAGTTTCAAGCGTGTAATAAAACGTTTCATTGATCAGGTACATGGAGACTGTCATTTTTTTTAATGTATTTTTTCCTCAAATGCATGGACTCTAGTACTGCTAATGCTATGTGATTCTTGACGACTAATACATCATTAAGAATTTTGTCCAATGCTGTCTTAATGTGTTATGGCAATTTTAGGTGGAGCTGAACGTTGAATTTGTGAGCAAAAAGCGAAATGAAATGAATTATTCCCCTAATGACGAGCAAGCGGCAGAAATATGTCTTCAGGTTTGTCTTCCATTTCTTTCTTGAATTTTTTTAAACATGTCAAATTCAAGTACTTTTGATTTGATGAGTGATTAAGTTGGTTGTTAACAATAAGCTCCTCGTTCTTGTGTTGATCACTTGCAGCTTGAAAAGCACAGTGCATCTACTCCATTTTTGCTTTACTATAAAAGCATCATGGAGAAGGCAGCCGCAAGGCATGTGTCGGGAAAGGAAAGGTGCAACCTCTCTCTCTCTCTCCAACCCCAGTATTCATAATAGCTGATCTTGCAAAGTAATTTTATTGCAGTTTCCTGATTCTCTAAAAGGCGCTGACAATAAACTTTCTCAAATTCAAAATGGCCGCCATAATGGAAAAGCTGAGAGAAGAAATGGCTCTGATGGTGAAAGAAATGGGAACACCGGGAAGAGAAGAAAAAAGCAAGCCCCTTCATTGGAAATGGGCAAGTTTGGCTGGCAAATTATGGAGAAAATACAGGGTTGAAAGTATATTTACAGCATATTTGTTTGTTAAAGTAACTTCAACAGTCCAATGTAATTGGGGTTTTGCCAGCTTCCCAAACTAAAATCATAGTTTGGCTTGTAATTTCGGATCTATGCCTACATATTTTTTTTTATCATTTTCTGATTTAACTGACTGCCATCTTGTTCATTGTAATTGTTTTAGAACAGCATAAAACTGAAAAAATTACGCAATTTCGGTGTTTTCATTGCAATATTATGTCGATCTTTTCAGTGTAATATTTTTCTGATCTGAGCTGTTGGCACGATTGTGTTTATTGGAATAAAATTGGGTTCTTGCTGTCAACTTGGTTTTCAATCGTCTATTACTTGGAATTCTTTTACATTTTCCAATCTTCACCGTCTTCCCGCACCTGTTTCCAAAACTGAGTGCTCGATAGGCGGTGGCAAGAGAGCTCCTGTTTTTTAACTTTGTGTTGGTCGTGTATGTCTTGGGAGGCTTTATTACTTACAAGCAGCTTTGAAGATTTTCTTCCTGTGCTGCTGGATGTTGCTTCTCCCCAATTTGATCGTTGGCTACAGTATATTGTCTATTTATCCGTGGTTTAATTTTGAGATGGACAAGTAGCTTTGAATTTTAAATATTTTATTTTAAAATTATATTTGTATTTAGGTTTGGACCAGATTTTATGGCGTTTTGAAGTAAACCAAGTTTTTGTTTTTGTTATTTATTATTTATTAAACTCAAGCAATTTGAAATAATATTTATGAAATTTGGCAAAACACATGCCAGCCAGATGCAGCAAGAGGTCATAATGGGATGTTTGCCAGTTAAACAGAGTAAACAATGATTGTTTCAATGAATGTCATTACATTGCAGCAATCATTCTCATTACTCAGAGAATAAACACACCATCAACCATTCTCGAGCCAGCTCAATGAAATGTTTTCCTTGTAATGTCAAAGCACCAAAAACTAGCTAAATCCAAGGGCTCTGTCTCAAGTCAATCTTCTTATTACACGTCTAACATTTGGGGAGGTGAAAACTCATCGGAAGAGGATTACACCACACCGGGGAGCTCGGGAAAAAGTATTTGAACAATAAAAAACAAACATCCAAAGGAGCGATGCCGAATTCTATCACAAGTTTTTAAGAGCCGACTCGTGTTCTTGAGGAGTCAATCTAGCCAATAGAGCCTTGTTATGGCAGTGTTCTTTGTCTACAAAGTAGAAGTTGCCATTGGCCTTGAACGTCACGAAAGGCCGGTTGGTTTTTGGGGACCGGATATCAGCAAACTTTATAGTCCGAGGAACATGAGTTGCAAGCCATGACAACATCTCCACCTCAAAACTATCTGACCCTGGCTTCCACCTTAGCTTGTGAACATATGGGCTCACAAACCAATGAAGAGCAGCAGTGGTGGATGCACTAAAGAATATGACAGTTGAAGCCACTGCACCTTTTAGGATGACGTTTAAATCTGGAGATGTCATGAAGGTTATGACAGGGCCGAGTGATACTGATAAACAGCAAGTCGAGAGTGATAGAAGCTTCACTTTCTTGATCGTGGACGAGATTGGACCATAATAGAATATGCCGCTTTCTTGCTCATCTTCTTCTCCCATTTCGGGAATTCTTTGGGGTCCAATGCTTATCTTGTTTTCATCTTCTCTCTTCTTGGCTTGGGATGCCCATCTCTTCTGAACAGCATTGATATGCAAAACGGATTTAAGGGTAGGCTTCACATTCTCCTCAGGAACCCATCCCACCGACCTACAAGATTGATATCCTGAATCAAAAGGAAGCTCTGCGGTGAGACAACGTGTAAGCAAAAGAAAACCATAAATTAAGGGTCACAATTCTTCAAATAGTACATATAGGAATAAATTTTGGGAGTTTACTCAAGGATATAGCTTGTGTTTGAAAAATATGGGATTTCACAAGCGGCATAAGCACGAGTAAACAGAAATGACGAAAACAATAAATAGATATATTCGCACAACCAACTATTTCAGCGATGGTACATTTCAGCGATAGAGGAATGAATTCGCAAGGCTTTGCAGGGTTAGGCTGACACATATCTCTTCAGAACTGAATTAAACTATCTAATAATCGTTCACGCAATTCTCAGACACGATGGAGAAACTGTTGAACCTGAAGATCATTATTTAGCCCTTTACTACAATCGATGGATCAGAAAGCGGAGAAGAAAACTGAAATTTGAAGCTAAAAAAGGAAGTGAAGAAAGTACCAAAAGAGAGATATGCAGGCGAGAAACTCGTGGATCGAGAACGAAGCAGGTTGACGAGAGATTGTCTTGCCATTGCTGCAAAGAGAAACCCCTCTCGGATTACTAAATCCCAACCCCTGGAAAAGGTTCTGTCGATTTCTTTCATTTTACTCCCTGTATTTTATATTTTCATACAAATTTTTAATATTCGTGTTACATAACTTTTTCGGGCCAATTATATGGGCTGTGTCAAATCAGATAGAGTTTATAACAACCGTCATTACCATATCTACTTATTGGGCTTCATTTGGGCTTGACAAATTGATAGGTTACATTTGGTTAGGGTCGGGCCTGGACCTTAGTTGTTTAATGGGCGCATTGGGCCATTTTTGCTGGTTCTCTGCGTTTGTCGGGTCTGTTCTGGACCTGGCCCGTCAACCGAAGCTCGTTATTTCTTCAGATTCTGCTTCCTCCTTTTCTCCACTACTCGCGCGCGCTGGACGACTCTGTTTCCTTTGAGTTGGCTGCTCAATCTGGTGCGTGCCCAAGCAACCGAACGGACTGGGCATCGACGCCTTTGTCTTTCGAAGGTGATTACTACGATCTCCAATCTGCATTCTTTTTTCTCTCTCGATCTCTTCTAGCCTTCTAGGAGAAAATTTTCTCCAAAAGTTTCCCTGTCGATGGGGTTGGCTGTCGTCTGAGAAGTTTCCAGGGTTGGTGGCTAGGATGAGTGGGGTGTTTGTTGGTTCGCAGCCTAAGTTTCGATACTCGAAAGTGTGTCGCTTTTTATTTTCTCTTTAAATTTGCTGTTCTGAGTAATGGTTAAGAAGCCTTCGAAAAAACAAAACAGCTCTGAGACCTACTCCCATTCTCTCTGAACCTTATCTTCCATTCAATTTTATCTCTGTACCATCCATTCACTTCGTTTTTTTTTTTTGCAGATTGTCCTATGGATGTACCGGAGGTAGGCCTTGGAAATTTATTGAGCGGAAAGAATGATAGCGTCGAAGCGGAAGGTTTCAAGCATCAGGCAGATGAGATCTTCCAGAAAGTTGACCACGTAAGAAACATCAATCTTCTCTGTCAATTTTATGGCAACAGAATTTAGTACATGTGTCCATTTGATTAATGGACACGCACTCACCAAAAAACTATGAGTCATTCACTTTATTTAACTAGTTTCTAGTAGTAATTCTTTATATATTGCGTAATTTTTGTCATGAATGTTAGTTTTTCATTTTTCTTAGAGATTATTAAAAATGATTGGGTTTTTACTTTTTTTTTCCGACTAATGTATTGTTATTGATGGGTGCAAGACCTGGGATAATCTGGTTGATCTAATCTGCAATATCATCAGTTTAAACATTTTTTATTCGTAATTAATCTGCTTTTTTTAAAAGTTTGTTGAGCACATTGAACCTTTTGTGATACTTAACAATGCAGCTTGAGCAAAGGGTAAACGAGATTGAACAATTTTACTCGACTACGAATGTAAAACAACCAAATGCATCTAAAAGTAGCTCAGCAGTCAAAGACAAGGATAAGGAGAGGCCTCTACCGAGTCTCAAAAGGCAGCAGCAAGATGCATCACGTAGGGAAGCGGCTGCTGCAAAGAGAATGCTGGAGCTCATGCGCCAATTTGGCACCATATTGCGCCAGGTAAATCAATTTTAATGTTTGTGATCATCTATCAGTAGTTGTACCTGCCTTAGGGTTATTCCACAGATTTTCTGCTTCAGCAAGACTGCATTTCATTCTTCTTCCAAGTTATAAGTTTGATATTTGGCATTCTCTTTTTTTTCTACACTGATTTTTATATATGTTTTTCTTTGTTTGCATAAAACTCAAGGTGGGCTTTTATATATGCATCCTTTACAAATACATGATGTCACACTCAGTAGACCTCTGTATTATACTAGCCAAGAATTATTTTGTTAGATGTAATGAGGTGAGTCCAGGAACAATGTTAAAGAGAATGGCATTGGTTATGAAGTTTTAATTCCTATTTCAGACTTCTTATTGGATTGGACAAGAAAGATTAGGAAAAAAATATTTGCATATGCCCAAACCCTCTCCTTTTTAGGGCTTCTGCTGCTGCCCCAACTATCTTAAGATATAGGTTTGTGAAACTAATCTCACAGGGTAAACGAGATTGAACCTTTTTAACTTGTTCTCACAGTAGATCGTTTAGATTGAACATCAACTATGCTACAACCTTGAATCGTTGGTGAAGAACATTATGAAACCGCGCAAAGAGTTAAACAAACTTTACAGCAGTACAAAAAACTTCAGGACATCATAGCTATCCTTGGTTAGACGAATTATCTGAAGAGGATCGATTAACCGTAGCAAGAGCACAAAAAAATGAGTGTTTCTTATCACAACCTTTTTTCGTCGCAGAAGTCTTTGGGTTAGACATTGCTTGCTATGGCTACTAGGAAAATTGTCTTTAGTGCTTTTAGTTCGGTAACCTATAATGTTAAACGTATTAAATTATAATGCTTCAGATCCTATATACCCTTATAGATGTGCCTTAGAAAAAAACTGTCAGCCTGCGGTGAAAAGGAGTATTTCAATGCAGATATTCATTAGCATATTTGTTCTTTGTTGTTCCACTCGCGCTTATTTTTTTGAAAAATCATTTTCTTTTTTTATGCACCAAAGATTTAATTAATGCATTTTTAATGTGTACAATATTAAAAGTTATATAGATATTTAAATTACTTTTAGTCTATAAGCTTGATATTTTGAGAATTCTAATAATTTGTCAATGTATCAAATCCAGAAATCCTAAGTTCAAATCTTGATAACTAAAAGAAAGAACTAATCTCATTTAAATTCAATTGTGAGGACAAGTTACTTGTGGAATTTGTTAAGAAAAAATATAAATGATTAAATTATTTTTAGTCTACATTGTTGAATTTTTTAGGTTATTGGTAATATATCATACTAAACTAAAAACTGCATTTGATTAACACATTTCTTGGTGTTGATTGATTGTCTCACCTGTCAGATTACCCAGAACAAGTGGGCTTGGCCCTTTATGCAACCTGTGGATGTGGAAGGTCTTGGACTACATGATTATTACGAGGTAAACTATTAACAATAAAATTAGAAGATATTTACAAAAGATATTTGTGTAATATCTTGTAGTTGAAGAAATTCAGTATGCTTATGGGTATATCTCATCTGTTGTTTTCTTTTATTGCAATTGAATCCATGTTGTCTCCTATGTATTGCTCTCATGATTGGATGATACTATTGTGTATTTAATGTTAAATTAGCTTGCAGATTTAGAATTGCAATCCCTGAATATATTATACTAGTATATTTTCGTCTGATACATATATGTTAAGAGTATTTTGCTCTATGATAATTAATGTGCTAGATCAATGATACGACTTTTCTAGAGTCACTGGTTGGGATTGATGACCTGTGTGTTTTTCTTTCTTTCTTTTCACTTTGAAAATGATACATTTTCTGCATTCAGCAACATGTTAATATTTCCACGTTGCTATCATTCGTAAATGTCTCATTTGTGTTCTTTAGGTTATTGATAAGCCAATGGATTTCAGTACCATAAAAAATCAAATGGAGGCTAAGGATGGTGCTGGATATATGAACGTTCGAGAAATATGTTCTGACGTGAGACTAGTTTTTAAGAATGCAATGAAATATAATGATGATAGAAGTGATGTGCATGTCATGGCAAAAACTTTAATGGCGAAGTTTGAAGAAAAGTGGCTGCAACTCCTACCCAAAGTCACAGAAGAGGTAAAATGCTAAGCATTACCCCTATAAAAAATACTTGAAAGAATTACAACGGTCCCCTGGGTTTTCTGGTGTCCATCGTTTGACAAATATCTTTGCAATAAAAAAGAAAAATAACTCGATACATTTATTTTAGGAAAAAAGAAGAGAACATGAAGAAGCAGAGGCACATATGGATATGCAGCTTGCACAGGAAGCTGCTCATGCTAGGATGGCTCGAGATATTAGTAATGAAGTATGTTTAAGCACAAAATATATCTCTACCTTTTCTTAACAACATTGCAAAGCCAAAGGAATTGAGCCAAGATCTTATAGACTTCTGTAATTATGGTGTAAATGCTTTCTCTTAATCATGTCTAAAATCTCATTAAATTGTTTTCAGCTCTATGAAGTTGATGTGCAGTTGGAAGAATTGCGGGAAATGGTTGTTCGTAAGTGCAGGTTAGCTTTTTAATGAACTTGAGCCCAAGGTTTCTGCTAAATAGTGTACAATGCTAGTTGTATTTCTACTATTGTTTAACTCGTCCATTTGGGCTGCTAATGTTTATGCCTGTTTCTCATCACATTTTGTATTTAAGCCAAGGATGATCAAATTTTTTTGGGTTCTAGAGTTGATCAAATAAACCATTAGCCAAGAACTGTTGGGCATTTCTAATTTCTATCTCACTTGAGTCTGTTCTTCATTTCCTTCCTACAATTCTTAGAAAATTATCGACTCAAGAGAAGAGAACACTAGGAATAGCACTCACCAAACTGTCCCCAGAAGATCTGAGCAAAGCATTGGAGATAGTAGCCCAACATAACCCGAGTTTCCAAGCGGCGGCCGAAGAGGTGGATCTTGACATCGATGCTCAGGTACTGATAACTAACATTAATTGAAGACCCTTTTTGTTCCTTTTTATTTTCATCTTCATTTGACTGAGTATTTTGCTTTCCTTTTTGTAGAGTGAAACTACTCTTTGGAGATTGAAATTTTTTGCCAAGGAGGCTTTAGAAGTTCAAGGCAAGAGCGCAGTAAGTAGTGGCAGGAACAGCAACCAAACTCTTTTGAACAACGTTAAAAATGCCACCAACGGAACCACGGCAAACAACAACAAACGGAGAAAGGAAATTTGCGATGCTGTTGCTAGAACCGCAAATAAAAAGGCTAGAAAACTCTCTGCTTGACCATTCTTGTCATTGTTTGTCGTGTGAATTGAGACTCATTGCTCGAGTCAGCTTTGAATTTGAGTATATTTTGTAAATATTGCCCGAAATAAGATATATTTGATGACAGAGTCTAAGAAATGTTTTGATGGTTGTTGATGCAAAATTTTGAAATTCGGATTTCGATTCAATTTGCAATAGGTTATGTTTATCTTAATTTGTTCAAGTGATGGTTGAAGTAGCCTCTGACGCAGCTTCAACTTCAAAGAATTTGATAATAATCAATTTATTCTCTAATATTATTATTCCCGTACTATATGATTAAAAGCAATGTGAGGAGAAGTTGGTTCAGGAACAGTCCCAAATGAAATTATATGCAGAGCTGGTGTCGCGATTATCAGCAACAGAAAACAATTTGCGCTTGCAGTTAGCATCTGATGGAGAAAAATTGGCACAATTCCGAGTAAGTTTTCCATCTTTTTTTGTAAGAAAAAAATCCACGCGGTTACAAATTATTTTCAAAGCTAGATTTTGTTAGAAATAGAAAGGAAGAGAATAATGCTTCGTATTATTTCACTCGTATGGTAAAACATTTATAGAAAAAATTGAAATATAAATAAAAAATTATTGTTAAGAAAACTATTAACTATGGAAATAAATTATTGAGAAAGCTCATTCTTAAAAAAAATTATTTTTATCTAAATATTAGTAATAATTCTTAACAAACCGCTTCGAATTATTTGTAAAACATATTTCTTCATTGGTACAATGGCACATTAAATTCATAACTCTTTTTGTTTCTGATTCTATCTCAGGAAGCATCGTCAAAGAAGAATGAGTTTTTTGAAACCTTTAAGTAAGAGATCGAGAAGGTACTTCATCAACTAAAATTCAAACCACTGTTATATTGTTTCTGATGCTTTTTTTTTCTTTTTAAAATAATAATAATAAATTAAAAATGAAAATGACGTTTTCTGAGGCTTACTTTATGCGGTTCGACCAAGTTTAAATCAAGATATGGTCTTTCATTTCTTGCGGAAACTAATATGTTCTTTCGAACATGCTGAAACTAGATGGCAAAATCTTTCAAGGAACTCAAGAAGGAAAATGCATTTTTGAAGACCAAAACAGAGCGATCTGACATTAGTTTGATAGAGCTTCTTGATGAGGTATGCCTTATCTACATTTCCACCTTTATTCTATGCAAAAGTAAGCTTCAACCTTCAATCAACCTGAGATTCGGACACTGTCAGAGGGTTTAATCTTTGATTCTCAAAAAGCAATTATTTCACTTGTGCTAGCCATTTTATTCCTTTTTCTACACAATATGTACATTCTGATGGTAGAAAGAACAAAAGCATCAAGTTGATCGGCAATAACACATTTGGCTCGATCATCATTGCTCTCAGTTATTAGTAAATTTTTGCTATGTTGGAAAACACACTGCCATAATGCAATCTGTTCAGCATCTGTAAGATTGAGTTCATGAGATTTTCTATGTCGGAAACTTTTATGATATCTCAAACTACAACGATCTTACGAGTTATGAAAGCTAACGTTTTTTGTGGTCATTGACGTTTTTACTTGAATTACTTGTCGGCTTAAGATTGAGACGTCTTTCGAATTCTCTCTTCTTTCAGTTTTAACTACGATTTTACGATGTTTCTCAATTCGCTCCAGATAATTGTAGCTAGCTGGATTCCCTCTAAATTAGAGTTTTCAGCTACGATCCTCTTGTTTGATCTGGTAAAACAATTGAACTAGAGGTTCAATTCAATTAATTTCATGTTTGAAGCTCCAAATCAACTTTTTCTGATCTACTGTTTCAGCTCGATCTAAAGTAGGCTTGTTCCTCAAAGATAAGGGAATGCTGTGATATCAGTACTAATCTCAAAAGTTTAAGCTGTTGATTGAAAATGAATTTAATCATTTGAGGTTTTTCTGATCATTTTTCTTCACTTGTGGAGGCTAATTTTAATGATCTTGACCCCATTTTATTTCAAGGGAAACAGGATTGCATTTTATTTGAGTTGCAGATGTTTCTCGGAATAATTTTAGTGATAAACCTTTTTGGTCGCATATATGTTTTTCTCAAGGAAGTTGAACGTGTTTAATTGGGCATGTTACTATCTAACTGGAAACAAAGTCTCTGAAATTATTATTTTCTCCAGTTTATTCAGAACTTATAAGAATTTAATGCAATTTTCCATATATGGTCACGTTTGGTTTTTCTCTTCTTGCGCAGATTAATTGCTTTGTTGAAGAAATGGACCTTTTCTTTGGAGCATGTAGTGGGGATTCCACATCTTTTAGCCAGGACACACCGAGATGTCCATTCTTGAGAAATATTAATGAGCCCACTAACTTTTCTTTCTCCTCGCCCTTGGCTTTCCCTACACAGGTAAGCTGTTCCTTTTACTGTTGGATATGAATTTTTCTCCCCACTATTTGCACGGTGTTTGATATATTTGCAATCTTAACTGAGGCAGATTCAGTTTATTCAGGATGGTCATATCCAAAGTATCTTCATTTAATCCATCATTTTATACAGTATCAAAAAGCCCGTTCATTAATTCGGCTTCATTGTGGATGGTTGATTACTTGATTGAATTTGAGTTCTTTGTAATGGTTTTAATAGATACGCGGAGGTAAAGGTCCAATTTTTGAAGATGGTCCCAATTTTGACATGGCATTTAGGCTTTTTCATGGTCGAGATGGAGTGGTCCCCGTCTGAAAGGTCATTTATGCACAGTGATAAGGTAGAACCTGAACAATTTCCATCACAGTTCAACCCTTTAGCTGCGAAGGCAGCCACTATCAGCCTCTCGTCCTTTGGACCAGGGGAGGGGGCCTTCCAGGTTTGATTCCTTCTCAGAAAAGTGGAAAAAGCAGAAAAAAACTAAGAAAGATTCTTCTTCACAGGTAACTGGACAGCACACATTTCCTAGTTTCAATTTTGTTCAGAGCATCATTTGTGGAATGTCTTGTGTGTTCTGAAATTACAAGTCTTCCCCCAGAGTGAAACTTCAAAGCATGAAGCAATGAGTAATGTGCTGCCTCTCGTTGCAAATGGCCTCAAGCCTCCTCCAGGAATGAAATATAACTGCCCTCCAGCAGTAGTTGCAGCCAGAGCAGCCTTGGCTCGATCCTCCTTTGCAAAAACACTCCGACCTCAACCTCTGCCTGCAAAACTCTCACCCACCTGGTTTGCCGCAGTCCATGGAGCTGTTCCTTCCATAGTTATTCTGCGGAAATCTGTGTTAATGCGGAAGCCAGCCATGGCTTTTGCTATTGCTGCTTCGATTTTAGGACAGGCCTTCGGTTCCAGACACCGTCTGAAGACTGGCTTCAAGGAAAGTGGCTCTTGTCGGCGGGGCTCACTGTGGCGATCACCTGAGCTGGAGTTCCAACAGTAATGTTCAAGTGGCTCGAGGGTCTTCATCATCTGCAGATGTGTCTTGCTCATAGTTTTCCAATTTCAGTTATCAGTATGTTGTATATTAGCATTAGGTTGTGTATAGTAAAAGAATAATAAACAATTAACACAGGCAAATTATACTTGATTGTTACTCAAACTCCATTTTAGTGTTCAATGTTGATCATTTTAATTTATTGCAACTATTACCACAATAGAATATAAATTTAATTAGGAAATTGTTGGGAAATTGTAACCTCTCCAACTGTCAAGGCCTCAAGGGTATATGGTTGTTGACTGATTAGACCCAAAACGTTCCAGGTTAAACGATCCTTCCGTAAGATTTTATGCCTTCGATTCCCATTTCTCGACGTAATCTTCGCCAAGTACCGGAATCTACTTCTTCTTCTCCAACCGATTCTTCGACTCCATCCGAATCCCCTGCCCCGATCTCTAGGACTAATTCTCCTTCTTCTACGTCGTTCGGCCATCTGATTCTGGTACTTCTGTTTCTTCGTCCAATCTGTGCAAGTTTTTCTAGTTTTTGTATCTTTTGAGATTTTTGCGTCTACTTTTTCTCGCAATGCCCGTGCACCGTTCGGAATTGACGATGATTGCTTCTGCTCAAGCAAATACGAAATATCTGCTTCATCGGTAAGTTTTGACTTTTCAGATTCGGTCAAATTCCGAGTTTTTTCTTATTTGTCCGCAGGAATCTGAACAACTTGGAGAAACTTTAGTTCGTCATTTCTGCTTAATGTTTGCTATCACCATCGTATCTATTGAAACAAACACGACGCAATCACGGTGTTTTTAAGACCTGCTGTTAATCTTAACTAGTGTAGAAATTATCATCTTCATTCAGCTTGGGTGAAAATCAAAGATGGTGCGACTGATATTACGAAATCATGTAAAATACGAGTTCGCGGGTTTTTTCTTTCTCAGTAATGCAGCAAAATTCACTAAGAAAAAGAAATAGAGACTTGATGTTTTAAATGATTGTTGAACAGTTGATTGCAGCGGATTTGGAATGGACAGCTACTGAAAGCTAGAGTATTGCTAAATCAAAGAATTGTTGGAAGAGCTTATAAATTGACTCACATAGTCATCTTTTTTTTCCTTCTGTCGTAGGAAACTGTTGAAGTCAAGTCTAATAACTTCTCAAAATGTGATCCAGAGGTTCCAGCGGTTAATTTATTGTGGAGAAGTACTACTGCTATGGTTATTAAAATTTGAATGACACCATAAATAAATGTTTCCTTAAGACGTTTTTTTTACTGTAGTTAGTTGATGGTGTGCTGAATTTGAAATTCAGAATTGAATGTTTTCTCAAGACTTATTTACTGTAGGAAAAATTTCATGAGTTTCTTCGTGTCATGCCATGGGCAATATTTTCTTACGTTGTTGATTAAAGTAGATAATGGCACTTAATGACTTGACCACATGTTTCCCTTTTGGGTGAAGTGTTGCATTCACAAATTTGGGGTGAAGATTGTTCCGCTTATTAGAAATGACAATTTACACTTCAATTTTGTTACTAACCCATTTCGACTTGGTTCTAGGAGTGTTATTATGTTCATAGACGAGGCTTGCACAAACATATTTTCCTCATATTTTAGTGATGTGACAGCCCAGATTGGCCAAAGCAGGTTAGAGAATTTGATCTCCTTACAATATTGATTTTATTATGATTTCTTATTTCTATTTATGATAGTCTGTGCTCTTTGCTTTACTTTGGGATTTGTTTTTATAAACTTAATTGAGTCAAAATCAACTTCATGGTGAGCTGACGAGATAGAATCTGATAGAATTAAGTACCAACATGGATAATAAACAACTGCAGTAAAGTGAAGTATTATTTTCTTGATTTTTGGCAATAGTAATGTGAGAAAATAGATGGGGAGAGGTTCTTTTATTTTCTCATTTTTATTTGTTCCCTTCTGAAGTGTATAAACCATGCAACAATTCAGTGGAAAAAGAAAAACAAGAAATCTTTTAATGATTTTAAGGTGCCCTCTTTTACAGAGTTAAATGATTCTTCGACCCAAAAACAGCTCAAGATCGTCAGTGTATCCGTTTTGTCTCATAGATGGGGGATTTAAGTGGGTTCCTGTCTACTTTAGTAGGAGTATCACACAACAACTCGATCCACAAACATTTGCATTTTCATCATAATAACTAAAAAAAGATTACAAAGCAGCAGAAATGCTACAAGAACGTCAATCTAGCAGAACTATATTATTCACTTGAAACAATAATACAAAACTATTTTTACAAGGGCAGCAAAACAAGACATTTGCCACTTGAGAGCCGGCCTCTTGTGATGAGGGAGGAGCCCTCTGAAAACTTCTACTACCTTTTATCCCCCAAAGGTTCCCCTTCGGCTTTGGCATGCTGCACTCTGGCATCTGCTGCGTGATCTGAAGCATTATCACGCAGGCCTATCTGTAAACTGGATATTGTATCTAAACCATTTCTTCTTTGCATCTCAATAAAAATATCTGGCTGGACAGACATCTGAGACAATGTCGCACCATCCTGTCCCCTTGTCGGCAAGGCAAATGCATTAGCAGCATTCCCTTTGCAAGTTTCATAACTCATCTGAAGCTCGTCAAACTCCACGCTGTTGATGTCCAATTTCAGAAAACCCACCTTTCCATGTGCCTTGTGATGATTTTCTGTGAGTTTAGATTTACCGCATAACTTGTTTGTTCCTTCATCCTCGTTTTGTAGCACCCCATTTGACTTCTGCAGAGATGCGTGACTAAGAATTTTCCCGAAGAGTTTCACATTGCCGTCTTTCCTGCACTTTACATCCTGCTGGTCCGGTTGATAACTCAGTTCGTTACTTGCAGATGGAGGTTTGGAACTACACTTTCTAAGGTAATTATTTCCTTCAACACTCTTAATTGACGTCTGAATAGAATTTCCACTAGGGGCGTTAGAAACATGTAGTGATTCAACTTTCTCATCTCTTTCAGAAGAATTCTCATGCGTTGCTGAGACAATGCAAGGATGTGCACAAGGTAAGCCATGAAAACTACCATTTCCATTTGAAACATGCACTGAACATGGTAAATCATTCCGATTGGTATTATCTGTAGTGATTTTGCTTGGCTCCCTTATCTCATTCCCTAAACTTTCAGAACAATTTTTGGTTAAATTGTCTCCCAATCCTCCTTTGGATTCATCAACTCTATTATCATCAACCTGTATTGGTTTATCCTTCCCCTGATCTACATTAGAAACCAAAATCCTAACATCTTGATGATTAATCGTAGACGACTCACAATTTTCTTCTGACCTCCATTGTTTAGTAAGCATCGCCGTGGGTGGACTTGAATTCTCATATCTAACATTTCCAATGGACTGTTCACCCATCTTAGAGCAAAATTTATCACCACTAGTAAAAGATCCAGTCTCCACAACGCAAGCATCTTCGATATCACTCCTGCCTTCATTCCCGTCATCACCACTGACTGGTGTCCCATTATTCCCCTGAGTCTGTATCCGATCCAATCCAAGGCACTTCCGCGCCTTACTAAAAAAGACTTTGCATTGGTCCCCAGATCTAGTTCGAACGCACCTTGAAATCGTGACAAAATCCTTCCCGTAAGTGGACAAGGCTCGCACAAACACCAACTTTTCTTCATCGGTCCAATCATAAGGTTCCAATTCTCCACAGCTTTCATCTGAACATGTTTCATCCTCATCCTGTGAAACAATATCGTAAGGTAAAGTTCGTTTCACCACAGAACTGACCTTTTTACACTTCCAGTTCTGGTAGCCCTCTGCAGGATCAATAGAGCTAGTGACACAAGAACTCATTGCTTCTGACGAAAGGGACCCACAAATTCCAGCTAAAACATCAGCTGCAACAGCTTCTTTCTCATTTCCAACAAAATCAAAACTCCTTCTCTGATCTGATACCCGACCACCTTCACATAGAGATCTCAATTCTCCCACAGCTGCCTGAGAAGAACATTTCTCCATAGACCTCATCTTGTCATTCTCATAGGCCACCATCGCAGAAGCCTCACCCAACACATCAAGGGAAGCAGCATTTATGTCATGATTCCACTTCTTCCCTAACATCACCAGATATGTATTTGTAACTGACTTTGCATTCTTGCTGTTCTCGAGCTTCTTTTTTATTTTCTGGAAATCGTCTGATTTATGATTTTTATAATAGAACTCAACACAATCAGCGGTCGTTTTATGATCAAGAAAAGAGGCAATCTCACTAAAATTCTTGCCGAACAAGGCTAACTTATCCATAAATATTTCCCTCTCTTCTGCCGTCCATGGATTGATCATGGACCTCTCCTTCTCGACAGCACATGGATCTCTTACTAATCCATTACTAGAAACAAATCTGGTTGCTCTCTTTTCCTCCTTGTCTAGAGTTAGAGCAGGCATCTTCAAAGTATGTCTGCAAGCCT
The DNA here is from genome assembly GCA_003255005.1 of Begonia fuchsioides. Taxonomy (NCBI): domain Eukaryota; kingdom Viridiplantae; phylum Streptophyta; class Magnoliopsida; order Cucurbitales; family Begoniaceae; genus Begonia; species Begonia fuchsioides. The sequence goes on along the minus strand of QAOC01040495.1, from coordinate 294,083 downwards.
TACCCTGAGACTCAGATAATAACTTGCCGGCACAATCAATAATATCTGCACTAGGCCCGAATCTTACATTTCCTGCAACAAACCCAATTTGAGCATAATAATAGGATAAATATTAGCAAAAAAAATTAGCATTTGAAGTCAATATCAAACCTCTATGAAATTAAATGTGCAATAAATATTTATGAAATATAAATGATTTGAGAAAAAGGTAGTGTCAACACAATTACTATCAGCAGCTCTTCCCACTACGCAAGAGACAGAGACACGGCCAATCAATGAGAAATAAAAAAAAATCTCAAAATGTACTAAACCTCAGATAGTTATATTTGTTGAGATATGCCTAACACAAGATAGATTGGCTTACCAGGTGATGCAATGCGAGAGCCAGAGGTTGATCGGTTTTTCTGATGACCACCATTTGATGTCCTCAAGCTTAACTTCTGAGCTTTCGTACGAGATTTTCTCATGGAAAGCAGATGCATATCTTCCTTCCACGACTGCAGAAAGGCTTCAAACTTTAGCGCTACTACTCTCTCTTCAAATTTTAAAAACTGCTTCCTCCTCTTAAACTTCGCTTCAACTAAATTATCTTTCTTTAAGCTAGATAAATTAGTTATGCACTGATGATTTACACATCCCTGCATCAATAACTTGTTAAATACATCAGAAGCCATTTGCACTGCATCTTGATTGGCTGCCAGTATTGAGTCATAAGATGTATCTTTTCCAACTGCACAGACATTTTTATTCTCAAAATCCAGATTGCCAGCTACATCTTTCGCTCGATCACCATCAACTACTGATGCCAAACCAGTCTTGTCAAAGGTATAATATGATGGAGGCATGCTTTTGGTCAAAGAGTTCAAATCATTACGAGGAGAGACTTCCCCTACCCGGGAGATTGGCTGGACAAGTTCTGAAGTTGCATTGTCATGGCCATCATTGCAAGCTGGCGGCTCTCTAGCAGCTGAAGAAACTCCGTGCAATTTGTCAGATCGAACAATCAAATTGGAGTCAACATCCTCGCGATTAAAGTACTTCTCCTTATTCTCAAGTGGCAAAGTAATACCTGATTGTGAAACGGAAGAGTGACTGTCTTTACTCATCAACTTGAGCTCACTCTCCAAAGAATCAATTTCAGACTCTGTCAACTCCAACTCCTTGGAAATTTCACTCTTAAATAAATGCAGCTTGTTTATTGCAGCAGACCTTACACAAGGTAAAGTGCCTGAACTCAAATCATTTGATTGTAAAAGCTCGGTGAGTGAAGATCCCAAATTAGCAAATGAAGAAGTGTCCAGTTCTTTGATCCTCTCTAAAATACATGAAAAGCCGTCGATGTGCATTGGAGAACCATGTTCCATTGAGGGTGAACTGCATAAATTACTAATATCTTTTTCAGCACTGGATTTCTTGTCAAATGACGTCTCACCCGCGACTGTTACACAGAGACCATAATCTTAGAATCACATCCCCAAATTACACTTTAAAAGAATGAAGAACACCTAAATAGGAAGTCAGTCACAGTTTTATACACTGTGCTTAAGCATAAAAACACTACGAAAAGCCTAAAAGGGATCATAACTTAACCATCCCAAATATGAAAGATATAATATTGATGTCAAAGTTACCAAATCAGTAAACAATTCCAGACCCTCTATTAATATAGAGCCAACGTCTATATTGTTGCTTAAAAAGAGAAAAAGATTTTAGGGCCAAGCTCATCAGCAACTTGATTGCCTTCATTGTAAAAGGAAGCAGTGTGGTATCGCCTACCACAAGAAGTGGATAATTGCACAGCAAATACATTGAAGAAGTTTTTTCTTCTAAAAACTTAATTTTCCAGTAAGATGCAAAAACCAAAATCACGAGATGGGAAGAACAATGATGACTCTGATTCTTACAGAACCCGAAAGAAAGAACAAAGACTGTTAAAACACAGACTAAAAACAAAATATTTGCTGGGAAAAGTGAAGCTCTAATAAACAAGGGACAAATGAGTCCATTGTAACTGATGTTTATGATGTGCAATGTCAACCACGTGAAAACCCAATATCATTCCATTCAGATCCTACTCGTAAATAGCACTAACCTAAGAAGGAAACAACAAAAATCTTTAAGAAGAGATCCCATGAGAGGGACAAATGCTAAGCAAATCAACAAAAAATCATGATTTGAATGACAAGTCCGAACAAACAGAATACATTATTGCTTTCAAGTAATCAAGTTAAGAAGCTCAGAGGTAATATGATGCAGACATTTGAGACCTCAAAAATAGCCTCTAAAATTAATTAATCATACAGATCAAATACAAATATATAGGTAAGTAACAGCAGAAAAACTCAAATTTACCTGGTGAAGAACTGCATGGCACAGGAGTTACACTAACAGGCGATGCACAGTCCAAAACGTCAGCAACAGGGTTCTTATCAGTCAAGCTTGGCCCACTAGAGTGGGTTTTTTCTAAATTACCTTGCGAAAAAACTATATCTTTACTTACACAAACATCAGGGTCTTCGACTTTCTTTTTCTCATACTTGGCAAGCCCCTCTCCCCATCCAAGCCTTGGTTTCTTTCTTGAATTAGCATCTTCACATGGAGGAGAAGCCGTTACAGAAACAACATCACTTGAAGGGGACTGGATGAAGCTGCCATTTTTTAACAATGACTCAGACTTGACTTCATTGGAGTCTATAACCCCCAAACTCTTTGAGCTGCTTGAATTGCTGAAACCTGAACCCCGTGAAGACATACTGGAAGTACGTGTCCACTTCATGGGCCTCCAATCAGAGATGTCAAGCGAACTATCCTTGTCATATTTCTGCCCGGAATTCAACCCATTGAAGTTGGGGATCTTGTCATGTGGTTCTTTAGGTTTAACCTCATTACTGTTTACATAATCAGATTGGGAATGAGATGGATACCCGACAACACCATTTGATCTATGATCATTAATCACATCACATTGTGACCTTCCAAGAGAGTTTCGAGGACCATTACTAGTTTCCCAAGAAGGAACTCTCCAATCTCTTTGGCTAAGAGATCTACTTTCCCTTCCATTTCTACCATGTTTACCATCTCCCCTCCAAGCAGACGGCATGCCTCTCTCCTCTTCCAGAATCTTGTGGCCAGAATTCCAAGATGGACCATACCCGTGATCTGCTTCTTCAGGGAACATATGCCAACCTCGATGCCTCCCATGACCTAAAAATGGAAAAATCACAAGAAATTAGCTAAACCTAAATATGAAATTCCACCCTAAGAAAAAACTGACATCATAGTATATGATCTTCGCGTGAATTAATACACTGATAACATCATTTGATCAAACAAATACGACTTGTGAAAATAAAAGGAAAGGCCACCAATCGAAGACCTACATGAGGTACAAGTCAGCTACAATTTTCTGTGTTTTTCTTCAATACAAATATGCTTTCTCTTAAATACAGCAAACTGTTATCTGACTCGACGATACAAATAATATAAATGAAGAAAATGCTCATTCTTGAACTAGCTGATCATAACAACAAGCCAACAAAATTTATAATCCAGATCCTTGTGAAATAGATCATATAAGGTCTATTCAAAACTCACCAGGCAGTCTCCGAAATTCACCAGGTCCCCATCGACTACAGTCTCGTTCATGATGGGACCAGTCCCTCCACCGCGCTACCGAACCAAAGGCCTCCGACCTCTCGTGCTTCCTCTCCTTGAGGAAGTCCTTCCGATCCCAAGGAAATGGCTCAGGCGGCATGAATGCCAAACAAAAAGCATGGGCGGCCACACAGACCCAAGTTTTTCAACACAACACAGAAACCAAAACCAAAAACTACGCGTAAAGAGGCGACTAAACCGACTGATGAACCTGATTCTGTGGGCAAACTATCTCGCCTCAGAGAGCCTCGTTCGATCCGCAAGGGACAAACCTGAGGAAAGAATCCAGAAATCCAATCCCAGCTTATTTTCCTCCGATCTTCCAACTCGAACAAGGAAACTACGCATTAAAAAATAAAACGGTGCAGTAATTCTACGGGACAAATCTAGGGTTTTCAGAGTTAAAGAAACCGCAGCAAATATATTTTCCTTCGAGGAAAAAAAATTCAAAATCTGCGACCGAACGACAAGTGCAAATCCATTGAAATACAGGGGGTCCTGAATTAGATCAATCACATAGCGCCTACAGAATTTATGGGGAGGAAACGGTGTCTAGGGTTTCTTATCTTCGTAAATCGTCGTCTCTCTGCTTGGCTGGTGAGAAACCTGTCCCTCAACGAGAAAGGAGAACGTGAGCCGATAAAGGGCCCAAGACTTCCTAGAGGGGGGGAGAGAGGGAGCGGTATCTGGATCTCAACGCTACTAATAAACCACAATTCAATATTATTTCGCGTCCTTTAATTTAATTTGTTTAATTACTTCATTTTCTACGTTCCTACAAAAGTACCCCTGCTTTTAAAGCTATTTACAAGAGTACGCCGCCATTAATGGTCTTGGGCTTTGTTCCTTACTTGCCTTGCACCAGGTCATCAAGAATTGATCCCCTGCCTCCATCCTGCTTATTTCATAACACAGGCTGAGAAAATGACCCAGAAACAGAAGAAGACGAGAGATGAAATGAAGAACAGGCCAAGGTAGAAACCAGAGCGAGAGAGATGTACAGATTCAGCAACTCAGTTATCGGCTTCTTAAACCTTGTCACTTTACTTTCGTCGATACCCATCATAGGCGGAGGCCTGTGGATCGCCAAAAACAACACAACATGCGCGAGCTTTCTTCAAACTCCATTGCTTGTAGTGGGTTTCGTGGTGCTCCTCCTCTCTCTCTTCGGCTTCATCGGCGCCTGCTTCAACGTGGTCTGGGCTCTCTGGCTCTATCTTTTCGTCATGCTGCTCTTGATCGCGGCTCTCTTGGCGCTCACCGTTTTCGGGTTCGTGGTGACGAGCCGCGGCGGCGGTTCAGAAGTCGACGGCAGGGTTTATAAGGAGTTTCATCTCGACAAATATTCGCCCTGGTTGCAGAGCCGAATTCAGGACCCCCGTTATTGGACGAAGATTAGAGCTTGCATTTTGGGGTCTAAAAGCTGTTCAAAGCTCGCTCTTTGGACTCCTCTTGATTATTTGCAAAAGCCCATGACTCCGATACAAGTGAGGACTTTTCTTCTTCTGTACATAACCAGTTATGCAATAAAATCAATAACTTTTGTTTGGTTGACTATCGCAGTCGGGATGTTGCAAGCCGCCCACGTCGTGCGCCTACAACGGCGGTGCTACAACGGTCGGACAAGACCAAGATTGTTATCGGTGGAAAAATTCGCCGGAAATTCTCTGCTACGACTGCGATTCTTGCAAGGCGGGGGTGCTTGAAGATGTGAGATTGGATTGGCAGAAGCTCTCTGTTCTTAGCGTCGTCATGATCGGCCTTCTCGTTTGCACTTACTGTATCGGTTGCTGTGCATATCGAAACGCCAAAAGAGTGGAAACGGATCACCCGCATGGCCGGGACCGGATGACCAAAGTCCGACCCAGATGGGATTATCACTGGCATGTCGAGATTCAAATCTTTCTTTTTTTCCCCACCAAAGTTTTTCTTTTACTGTCTGAAACTGAATGGCCTTTTGCAGGTGGAGGTGGCTGCGGGACCAGAAGGAAATGCTTTATTAGCTCCATTTGTCCGGAGCTTTACAGTTCATCAAGCGTTCCTTATAGGAAGATTGAGTCATCTATTGAATCGATCAACAAAACACAGGCGCAGTATATTATCTTACCCATATCTGAATATGTCCCTGTAATTCAAGTTGAGAGATGATGGATAACTTAAGAATTCCAAAATAAAAAGACCAAGAGATGGGAAATGATTTGCTGATGATCTAGATTAGCTTTTTGAGTTACCAATATAAAAACCACAAGCATTTGACAAAGAAAAAACCAAACATTTAGAGTTACTAAATACAATTGTGCGAGTTTCAATCATAGAAGATAATATTGTACTGTTGAACTTTCAGGGCTCGACAGACAGTCTGGCTGTCGAAAAGACGAAAACATATCACCCTTGCTGCTTGAAAATAATGGAACTTATGATATGATTTTGTAGATGTTAGATACATTAGCTGCATAAAAATAGAGACCCAAATGAAGTACCAGTGAGGTGTAATGCAAACTCCGTTTACGCCCTAAGATTATGCTGTAAAGGATGCTTTTATGCGGCATAAAGTGGGAAACATGGCATAAAAATGGCGTGATCATCTCTCTTGCACAAGATTTCTCAAGCATGGATGCAAGAATCTTGGGAAGGTGCTACCCTTTTTCACCTGAGACTTGCACTGAGAACGGCACAAAGCCCCGTAATGGTTTATCTCAAGACTAAGCGCTAACCGAGGGCATGTTTTTGCAGATAGTGTTAACAAACAAGAACAGCAAGACTATTACGTAAAAGGTTGCTTTTATGAGCTATAAATGTGCTGAAAAAGGGCATCAAATGTGTCTTAATTTTGCATGGTTTTGTTGATTAACTTTCCCTATTTGATTTTCAAGTACATTTCTACAATAGTGAAAGGCACATGCAAAGACGTTTATGAATTATTCGTCCATCACGGGAGTTTAAAATAAGCTCCACATCCAATGACAAACAAGAATTCTCAAAGACTAGGTTCAAAACATGTTATATTAATTACGAAGGGACACTCGACTTATGAGCCTGTCCAACGGAACCTACATAAAAGTGTCATGAGATGAACAACCTCAATTGTGGGTGGGTCACACGTTTGATTATCAAACTAATATCAATTGGGGTTTAAATGAAATGAAACAATGTCACTCTCTTGGGAGCCATACCCTCAAAGAAATTGACTTGATAAAGTTGGGTTTGGAGCATTGAAATGCCTGAAAAATGGTGGAAAAAACAAAGAAAACCCTAAAATTTTGCAGGGGGTATTTGGCATTGTTTAGGCAGGCAAAAGATTCCGGAGGAGACGTTGACTCTTCATAGAAGAATCACATAAGGTTAAAAGATTCCACAAGAGACGTGTTTTGGACCGGAGGCATTGTACAAAGCAAAAATGGAAGAAACCAGGCGCTCACTCGATGCATATTCAATTCACTGAACACTGCGAAATATTCATCCTCTACGCAGAACCCATTGTTCTTAAAACCCATGCTTACTGCTTGCGAGATTAGGGATTGATAGAAGAAACAGGTTTGAGATGGAGAGAAGTGATTGGGAGAAGAGAAACGCTAACAACTATTGTATTGTTTTCGTTGGCTGATTTTGGAAAATGTTTTTATTAAGAGAAAAGGAAATGTAAAAGAGAAGAGGAATCCATGTCGTCCAAACACAACCAGACAAAATTGTTTCAGACAGGAAAAGAAAAGCTTTTCTTTGCCACCCAGAAAAAGAGATTTCAAACTCCATAATATCCTAGCTTCGGAAATTGCGTTCATGCTCTCCTCTCTGAATTTCTGTCTGTATTTACTGTTAAAGATGGAGGGTCCCAACATACAGAAAGCTCGCCTTCCTCTCCCCTGAAACCAAACGTGAAACCCACCATAAATTAGCTTCCTCAATGACCCAACTTTACATATAAGGGTTTCCCTGTTTTCATGTCAAATCAAGAGGCTCTGTGGGGCTTCAAAACCTTATTTTGATCATGACCTACTTCAAACTCTCTCTCTCTCTCTCTCCATCTTATCCTCTCCAACATGAGCTCTACGTTTTTTATTTTGCAGTTCTCGACATCATATTACCCTCATACATCAGCCGAAATCCATGTTCATTCTTCGTTTTGGCATGCATATGCATTCAGTATTACATGCTTGTATGCCTGGCTCCCTGTATGCCATTTGTAGAACTCACCGAAGCTAATCGATGGCTCTGCGAATGGCGTATGAGGAGCCATGCATATTCTGTGTAAGCAATATTCACATGTAAACATTTTCTATTTTTTGACATTTTTTCATGGATTTCATGGTTGATTCTTTGTCGGTGCTGTCTGAATATGATATTCTCCTTTTGATTTGATAGATACGCGAAACCTCTTTCTTGGTGGACGCATACAGGCATAGGCTGGTGCATATTATAGGGTCTATAAATTTCTTTCTTCTTCTTCTTCTTCCTATGAAAACGAGCCATAGTTATCACATAAGCATGCTAGTGGAAGTTGCCCATGGAAGGAAGCTCTCCCTTCAATAATTTTCTTCTTGGAATTCTTTTAGGGTTTGGTGATGAAAGCTTCCGTTTTTGCAGAATGAACTGCGTTTTCCACAAGGAACGAGGATTAGGGAGAAGAAAATCTCCGCCTAAGCTTCAAAATTACGAAGAACTGTTCCTGACAGTGTATGAAAGTTCGAACTTTTTTATTGTTCTTCGCCAGATTCCTTTATCTTCTTCCATGCTTTGCCTGGCTCCGATGATTATTCAACGCATTTCATGGGTTTAACCATAGATTTCTTCCAACTTTTCATCGGAATTTCAGCAGAAAAATAGCGTCTCGTCTCTTCTCTCTCTCTCGTTTCTTGTGTTATTACATTGTTATAAATCCGGCCCAACAAAAGACAAAAAGTGATGCATATATAATAATGAACACAGCAATTTTGATGTGCGAGTACATGGCGGACAGTGCAGAGGAGAAGAGATGAGATGAGTATGATGACGATCGTTCAGGGCTGGCTGCTGCCCAGGGAATCTCGAAGAACACAGTGGGGACCAGTGGAAGCAGGTCAACAAATCCTGACCGCCCATCACCGCGTTTTTCTCTTTCCTTTTTTTTTCAAATTTCAGCGCTTCCAAAGTCACAGTTAGTGAAGTTGACGTGAGTTTCTACTGATACAGTAATTGGGAAATAAACTGTTTTTCACAACTGTTTCTTGATAAACTAGTTTTCTTATTCCATGAGATTACTATAATAGCGTTGTTAACTCACGCGCCGCCGTCGGGTGGTCATTTAGCCCTGGAACGGAGCCAGTCCAGTATTTCGGCGAAAACGACGTTGACATCATCGTCGGGCTCGCCGATGAGAAGATGCCACATGGTTGGGTGAATCTTGAGCGTCTTGTCCTCGCTCCTTGCTCTTCTGTAAAGCTCCTCCATCACCGCCGGGTTGCACACCACGTCGTCGCCGCCGTGAACTATCAGCAGCGGCACATCCACCTCGTCGAATCTTGATTGCAACTCCTCGCACATTCTCAGCATCTCCTTCGCCGTCCCCAACCTTGGCCATCCGCACTTCTTCCTCGGACTCGCCGCCGCTAGCTTCCGTTTCCACTCGACTTTCAGAGAAACATCGACCAAGGAGCGACTGGGTACCAGGCGCCAAGTAGGGACCAATGAAGCTATCATGAACAGAAGCTGTCGTACAATCCACGGAGGTTTGACCTTCTCGTTGATCCCACACATGGCGCCGTTCAGAATCACGCCGCTCCATTTTCGAGCATTCTCGCTCTTGTTCTGACGAAGAGTGATGAACAGCGCGATCGCGCCGCCTAGGGACTCGGCGTAGAGAAACGAAGGAAGCGAATCGGGAAATCGGCGGCGGAAATTATCAAAAAATTCGATGCAATCGTCGATAACAGGTTCGGCATCGGGAATATAAGCGTCGAGACCTTCGGAGAAACCATGGCCTTGGTGATCCATGGCGCATGTAGCGAAACCAGCCTCGGCAAAAAACACTGCAGTGGGCTGGATCAACCAGCTGGACTCGCCGGTGAAGCCATGGATCACAGCGACGATCCCATTGAGCTTGGTGGGAGGGCGAGGAATCCACCACTGAGTAAATAGCTTAAGGCCGCGGGAGTTGGTGATGAATTCGGACCCATGGGTGACCGAATGGCGAGCATAGAACTCGTCGGGAGAGAAGGAGCCAAAAGGGCTAAACTCGTCGGCGTCCATCACTGGGTGATTCATTTCGCACTAAAGTTTGTCATTGGGATAGATCATAGATATGAAGAAGCTCCTCTCTGCTCTACTCCCATGGCTGTGGACCAAACCAGGCCGAAATTCTTAGGCAGAGGTTGGCAGGGAAGGACCATGGCCAAGCTATTATTTTTTCAGCGCTAATCACTTGGTCTCTTCCAATATCGCAGGCCATCAATTTAAGATCATCGAACTACTAATCGGAATAATCGAGCAACATTTACATTCCATACTAACATTGCAGAACCAAGCTAACAGTATTCAAATGTCTAAAACAAACTCCAACACTCTCGTCAGCAGTAGTCATCTTCTTCTCCACCTAAGCAAGCTGCGAGATTGAAAGAGAGAGATAGGGTAAATTGGCACACTGAGGCAAGCTCCGAGGAAGCTCTCAAAACAGGGTACGGAGGCTGTTTATCCCTCGATTCCATAAGAACTCACAGAAACAGAATCACAAAATCTTAACCCATATGGAAATTTTCAATCCAAGTAGTTTCCGAGAAATTGATGAGAGAAACCCATGATTTGCAGAGCAGAATCAGAAACAAATAGTTCGTTGATGAGAATCCATGAAAATCGATGAAACATAATTGAAATCAGAGGGAAAAAACATGATTTGCTGCGATTTAGGAATCCGAATTAAACCCGTGCAGTTGAAGAAAAGACAGAAACTGATTATCCATACAGCAAGAAAAACAACTCGCACTTGAATCAACAAAAAAATCATGAGATATGAACAAAGCTATAAAAAAACACAGAAATTCACCTTGGAAGAAGCAGCAATAGAGAACAATAAAGTCATTCCTCTTCTTTGTTCAACAGAGTTGCTTCCTCCGACGACTTCGACGACAGCTGCCTGCGCTTATCGAGATTCATTCTCCGGATGTTCCATTCTAATTTCCACAGGTATTGGTAAGAGAACGCTTCTCTGAGCTTCGCCGTCGGCAGCAGATGCATTCTCTCTCTCTCTCTCAGGGGAAAGTGTTTAATTTTGCTTGGCTGTTAGCGACGGCCGAGGATTAATGATATTCTCGCTGCATACGTAACTAATTCTATTTTATATTAACTACGTATTGCTTGTCATTAAAACTATGTAACAACGATACACAGAAAAAAAAAAAAAGACAAAATGTCAACAGACATCTCCGAATTGGATCTGCGAAAAATAGTGATAGATGGAAACACGACAATCTGGAGAAAAAAACAAAGCTTGGATCCATTTATTCAGAGACTCCGAGGAAGAAAGAGAACCCCTAATCCCCATTTTCAGACACTGCTAGAAACTCGGAAACATTACAAGAAGGCGGCAATATCTGGGTGCACAAAACCGAATCCTGTTGGCAGAAACTCCATGAAAGTTGCCATCGAAGTTCCGAAACTGAAACTGAAAGACAACGGCGTAAAAGAAGACACGTATGAGAAAGAAGCGTAGATCAGGCTGTAGATTGTAGTAATGGGAGCCATTTTTCATCGGAAAAAGCTCTGAAATCTGCGGTTTTTACAGAAATTGAAGTACTTCAGATTTGATTGTTAAGGATAAAGCTTGCTTCAAGTTTGTACGTTAAGAAGATGGAGAGGTGGGAACCAGTAAAGGAGTAAAGAAACTGAAAAAGGAGCAAAAGAAACCACGCCCATAAGCCATGTTGGCGTTGAATGCTGCTTGCTGACAGCAAAAGTAAAAGATGGTTTTTTCCATGTAGAAGAATGACACGTGGGTGTCTTGTGGGTCCAGTTCCAGCCCAGGTGGCCGAACTGAAATAATGCTGAGTCAGACCATTCTTCAATACAATCCATTTCATTGCCTGGAAGCAGAGTAAACGTTAATTAATTAAATAAATTAATATTTCATGAATGTGACGGTTGACTTAGGAATTTAAATTATTAAGTAATCAGAACCATTGAAAGCATTTCATAACATGGGTTCCCCAAACAAGGATCCAACTTCCACTCTCCGAGAATGTCTGTTGACTGTCTCCCAATGTCTTCTAATTGGCTGCCTCTTCGATTGGAGGTTTGACATTGAACCAATCCGCAAGATGTAATTAAATAAATTCGAGATAAAAAGAAAATTATCTTCCTCTAGAACTCCATCCCTATTACAAAACCTTACGGGATCGGGAAATAATGTCGCATAAAGAACAACTGATCCACTAATTCCTCGTGATGCCCACCATCGACGACATTTTTCCGGTGATCTTTGCAACATACAAACCCCGAATCGGATAAATTTTCCGGTGACGTAGCTGCCCCGCAGGAAGCATCTGTCTTCGCCGACGAACTATTTCCGGTTGTGTCTTTAGAGTTACCCTTGGAAGCTCTCTGGCCAGGAAGAATCATTTGACCAAACAATAAGATGTGGGGTGTTTTCATCTCCTGTTCTTTAAAAATCTTGGTCGGATTTTCCAAATTCGGCTCCTTCAATGGAGGATTCAGAGATTTAACATGCCTGGCTCCCTGTATGCCTGCACGATTATCTTCTAGCATTCTTGAAAAATCGCAGTTCGACTGAAGCCTCAGTTTCTTTCTCTGTGGTGCAAAGGGTGAGACATGATAAGGTGCAATGTTTGTCACGACCTTGGCTGACCATGGGTTCACAAACTTCACATTATGTAACAAATCCGGCTCGTCCCAGGACACCTGCATTATACGAACACACGCATGATCAAATCGAAAATAATGAAAACCCGAGAAAGTATTCGCGAAGAAGATGACTTGGAATGTGATTATAATCTACCTGCAGAAGTCTCCAGGGAGAATTCGGCCATCGGATGGGATGGGCCAGTTGGATAGAAGATATAGTTCCCATAAACCAGCTAATTCTAGAGGAATCCTCTGTTTCGAAAGCCATCTTGAATCTCATTCCGGCCGACCATTGAACTTGCATCGCAGCTCTTACGGCGGAGGCCTTGACAACGAATTCCGGCGTGTTCGAGCGTGGAAAAAACTTCACCGCAAAAGCCTGCCCACTCGAAGCGAGATTAAAAGCTTTGATTATGGATTCAGCACTCACTTTTCCACTCGAATCCCCACTTGAATTTCTCGCCAATGGCGGAATTGAGGAATCGAATCGCCCGCCCATTCCTCTCTTGGCCCTCCTTATTCCGATCTGAAGCTCTTCATTCTCCGATTTCAAGAACACGATTGAATCTCCGGCGACAAGCTTCTTGCAATTCACGAAATTACTCCACCCGGTTGTCAAAAGGTGGCGACGAGGAGTCCCCCGGTAAATATGCCTAAACTTCCAAAACTGGCCGTGAACATCCTTGGCGTGAATGGTCTGAAGGGGTGGATTCTCCGAGTAGTCCAACGGCGGAAAAATCGTTTCTGCGCAATAGCGAGGAACGGAGAATCCACCGCCATTGTTGGCGTCGGATTGAGTCAGAGTTTTAGCAAAGGAAGTATGCTTTTCTTCGCTCTCACTCCTGTTGCTTACCCAGGTCCGGTCATCTTCTTCGCGATCAAACTCTGTGCTTCTCAAAGGAATCAAAGTCATCTCAGCAAACACCTCGTCCGTTTCTGAATCCGCCATGAATTGAACAGCAGAAACTCTGCAGAGGATGAGAGGTGGAATTCTGGGAATTCCAAAGTCCAAGTCCCCAACAGCCTGTTCTGCGTGGCCTTGGGGAAAATAAATGACTTTAGAATCGATGGATGGAATTTCAACCAACCCACCAGCGCAAGCATGCCATAGTTGAGAATCTAAATTCATTTTTTCTGCTTTCATGCCATCCATTGTTCCTCCTTAAAGGGGCTGGTTTCTTCACTGCAGGAAGATGACTTTTGAATTAGGTCAGTGACTGAATCAGAATAGCAATGCATGTAAAGAGTATGAGAACGAAAACCAGCTTTCTAAGCTGCCAAACAGATAGCGAAACGCAAATAAAAAAGACATCTGCTTACCTTCCCTGAATCCGGGAAAAGAACAATCAAGACACCAATTTTGAAGTTTTCCGATGATTTTTCCCCGCGAAATGGAAAAAAAAACTCGCCGGAAAATTCAGAAACGAGAGAAGAAAAGACGAAGAACTGGACGGGCAAAATAGCACCAAAACACTCTAGCAGCTTCTTCTTCTTCGAAGCCGACCGGACTACTGCAGCATTGAAAGTGAAGGGTTGTTTTAAAATTTAAACAAGTTAAATCGTAAAGCCTTTCACTTAATTCGGAACGCAGGTTTGTCTTCACCGACTGGAATTGCAAAAGGTCAAAAGACAGCTCCGCAGAAATCCCAAAATTCAGGTGAATTTTCTTGCTTTCTTTTCCATGTCGAGGCTCGAGCGCACAAAATATTTATTTATTTATTTTACCAAATTATTATTATTCAGTGTAATATCTTCGAGTTAAAGCGCTCTGAAATCAACGTAAACCCAACCACGGTTAAAAGAACTACTAACCGTGGTCAAATTTTCCAGTTTTTTTTGTCTGTGAATCTCTGTTGTCTCGTTTCTATGAGGCCAGTCGAGGCAACAAACCGACTCAGTAGACGGCACGATTTTGCAAGAACCCGCAGCTGAGTTTGACTGAAATAGACTCTCAGGACCGAGTCAGTCAAGCGAGTCTGTCCGATTGCCAACTCCAAATAAGCAGTCATACTCCATGGCAAATGGGTAGCGACGACAGGAATCCTCACCCCCCGAACCATCACAACGTGACATCGCCAACACGCCTCTTCAAGACAAGTTGGCGGACGGGACAGCGACCGCCTCCACACGCGCATCGCTCCATGACGCTTACACGTGGCAAGATTAAAGCTTTACGATGACTGCATGATCCCACATTGTCGTCCGGTGCCAGGTTGGTGAGGACCCGTGAGTTGTGGAGGTTGTGAAGACAAACCGGTGTTGTTTGTTTTATGAAAAACTTTTAAACTCTGGCCTCCTGTAGGCTTACATTATATGCTATAAAGCTTGAATTTTGACTAGAACAATAAAAAATAATCAATCTAGATGCTTAGAAAAATTCACTACACGTACAGATGGATAAAACACTGCAAAACAAATAGGAAAATCAATGGAGGAAAACGGGGGCCGGGCCAACCTCTTGCTTCTCTCTATCTCTACCATTTTAGCCTTCTCCTTCTACTGCTAGAAATGACTGATGAATCGTCTATTCGGATGTTCATATTGCCAACCCATAAAGAATTTGAATAACTCTACTTGCTGCCTTCTTTTAATGAGCTTGAAGAGACACTGCAATGGAGGCTGAATCATCAACGGCTTTCTTTCTCATCTCTGCCACCTTTTTCTGGGAGTTCGAGTGTAAAGTCGGAACGAATGTCGGGCTAGCTACAGGTCGATACTCCGGGAAGAGCTTGCCGGATTTGTGTCGAACACCACAAGCATTGCAGAGCGTCTTCGGCCCCACCGGCCCCGCCCTCCACTGTGGAGTCTTTGTAACCTCGCAGTGAAGGCATTTTCTAACGCCTGCACTTGGAGAATTTGGATTCATCTTCTTCTTCTTTTTCCTCTCCTTCTCTTCATCTGGTGTTTCGGCTAAATCTGGAGATTTGAAAGAGGTTTCAGAGTCAAAAAGTACCATAGAAGTTTGAATTGCTGAGCAGGGGTTGAAGGTCGGATGACGAGGACGCTTGCTTCGAACGCCACGGCATGCCGGAGTGATTTTCTCTGAGCTGCCTGAAATGAAACTCTTCTCGCCGGAGGAAGCGCTGCTGCTTTCAAGAACTGAAACGGGGCTAGAGGTCTGAAATTGGTAGTAGGTGAAAGCAGTACACGTATCATTGGAGGCCGAGTCTCGTTTCTTCATAGAAGGGCAGCCATTGGAGAAGGACTCTTCCTCAAAGCTTGAAAGCCACTCCAGCTGAATTATATCTTCATACTGCATAAACAAGAAATCATCAACTTCGATGAAATGTTTTCATATGAAAACATCTACAACTGTAAACCTTTTTCACATGTTATCAAAGCCAAAGAACTGAAACAAGCGTAGATTGAGCTAAGCCAAGTCAACAAGTTTGACTTTCTCGCTGTATGCATGTTTTTGAAACAATAATTTAAAAAAAAAGGAAGCAAATCTTCATATAATCTTAAACAACAGCCATATGATCTAAAGAGTCAATGACGGGTTGATGCCACCGGAAATGGAGATGAATGATTAGCGGCAACAACCGACATGTCATGTGCTCATACAAGATTTAGATTTCTTTATTCTAGCAGAACACACGTCGTGATCAGAGTGGATGAGCCACTTCTGGCGACAGAAACTTTAACAAATAATGTAGATTTAAATCAGAAACTTCTCGCAAACCTACCGGAACAGAGAGCTCGGAAGAAAGGTCGGCTGAGTTGGAGTGGCCGGAAAAGGCAGAGTCTGAAGAGGGAAAAGGCTCTGACTGATTTGGCCAGATGGTCGGAAAAACACTGGTTGAATCATCGTTGGTTGCAAAGCAGGTGTCCACGCTGTCGGTGGGGAAATCGAGCAGATCATCTATGTGATCGAAAAAGCTACCACAGTCTATTTCTTCCCCAAAGCTCGGTTCAACCATTGTCTGAAAATTTTCCGGAAATAAAATTTCAATTTTTGGTCTCAGTAAAAGTATAAAATTTAGACCAGAATTTCAATGGCGAAGCAAACATAGGAGGAAATCAAAATATGCAGTGAGATTTTCAAGGGAAAATCAGGAAAGTTTCTTAATTTTCAAATGCTAAAGAACATGGAAACTGAAATTCGAAAAATGAACTATAATGGTTGATCAAAATACACTAACTGAGAATCGTTGCACATTTCTATCCATTTTTCTAGATGAAAATGCAGCCAGACTCGGCCGAACTCAAGTGAAGATTTTCGTTTTAGCAAAAGTTTGGTCGCCAGGGAAAAACAAAACGAAACGACAGAGTGAAGCAGACAGACATAGTAATTCTTCTTTCAAAATGAGAATTCGGAAAGAGTAAAATGATCTACCAGCTGTTTGATTCGCTGGAAGAAAATAAAGCGGGAATCTTGCGATGTGATAAGTCGTTTCTTCTTTCCGTCTGGAAAAGCAGCAAGATTTCGTAAAGCTAATTGCTTTACAAGCTGTTGAGCTCAATCGGGTGTTCTAACTAAACGAGAAAGCGGGAAACGGTGAAGAGAAAAGGCGAGAACGAAGCGTGAAAATGGGGAAACGCAAAGAGGCTAACCTTGGCTTAAAAACGTCGAGATTCCAAACAGAAGCAACCGAAAAGCGAGGAAAGATGGGAACTTCAGCGGTGGAAAACCAAAGTTTACCAAGAATGCTGAGCAGTCTCCATTGCAGAAGGTGGGGAGAGAGGCTGGTCTTTGAATTTTGAGGTGGGAGAGACGTAGGAGAGGGTCCTCCTTCAAGACTAGCTGGCCTGATACGCTTTAAAGGTTAACCTCACTGGCTGCTCATTCAACTCTCCCCCTCTCTCTCTCCAATCATACAAGGGTGCCACTCTTTTGGGCTCCGCTCCTCTAATATTCCTTAATCACCATTAAATTTAAATAAAATATCCCTTAATCATATCTTACATTATCATTTCTCAAATCAAGCATGAATTTCCGAATAAAGTCAGTATCAATTAAGACACTTGTTTTCAAATTCGCCAATTTGGAGAGAAGCTAGGCAAAGAATTCTATCCCTTTGAATTTCGAGTCTGAAAACTGGGAATCAAACAAAATCATAACATCTTCATCTAAATGTTATTTATTTATTATTTATTTTGACGTAAACCCATACACCAAATCAGACACACCATCACATGGCTTCCATTAAAGTCAAGATTTGTAGGTGCAGCGGAGGAGAGAGGACCGAGCCAGTACGTCTCGGTCCCGTCCAGGGGTCGGTTAAACTTAAAAGTGACAGCTTTGGCATGAGTCCAACCAATCGCTGCAAAATTAATCCGGTACTCAATCTAGCCTGTCGGTGCCGACAACCGTGGTCACCGACAGTAGAACCGGAGAGGGAATCCCACACCGGTCTAAATCGTCGGTGCCACCTTCCCACCGTTTCCCGTTTTCAGTCAGGTTATTTCAAATGTCGAAAACCCCGTTATAGAAAAAGAATAGCTTTTATTTCAAAAACAATGATTTATTTGTTCGACAAAGAACAGTAAGATCGGAATCAATGGTGTTTATACAAATAATCTGATTTCCCATTATTAGACTTCTCTTTCTCGCCCCAACATTTCTACAAAAACCCATCTAAACCAACCTGGCCTCACGGCTTCACGACGACGGATTTTGATACGTCGAGATTATTGAGTCGACTCGTGCCGAGGAGAACTTCCGGCAACTCCTCTTCCGCGTTTCCCTGTACAATCACAACATA
The DNA here is from genome assembly GCA_003255005.1 of Begonia fuchsioides. Taxonomy (NCBI): domain Eukaryota; kingdom Viridiplantae; phylum Streptophyta; class Magnoliopsida; order Cucurbitales; family Begoniaceae; genus Begonia; species Begonia fuchsioides. Next base: position 275,898 of record QAOC01040495.1, on the reverse strand, counting down.
ACATCGGATTTCTTCGTTTTAAGATAAAATCAAGATTCAGATTATGCATTTGATTTTCACCTGAATCAAGTTATAGAGATAGCCAAGAACAAGGCTGGCCACGCCCCGCGCCACCGTCGAGGATCCCACGTCAATTTCGAGCTGATTCAAACAAATAATGAGTATCCCAAGTGATTTCAGAGCAAGTTCTTGATTTATTCGCTTGACCTCTAAATAGTTCTTCCCACGGTGATGAAACACTTCCAGCGCTTGGCCGATTAGATACGATATCTTCCCAACGCTCTGCTTCACTATCCATGATCCCTTTCATATTATAATCCAAGAGCAATGTAAGAGTTTAGGAACTTACCATAAGTGTCATCATCTTCTCTTCTCCAATAACGCTGCAAAAGTTAAATCTCTTCGCTTCATGCCCCTACAATCACATCACAATTAGAACACAATGGTAAGAAAATCTAATAATTATTATTTTAGACTCCTGACCATGGTAACCAATAGCTATACAGCTTCAAGTGCACTATATCACCATGGTAGAAACAGAAGTCCCATCTGCAAAATCAACAGAAAAAAGGAGAATTTATTTTCTTCAGTATTGAGTTGCATTAAAATGAGAAATAAAATGATTAGCTTACTCTGATCTGGAAGGGCCAATAGACATAAGCGTTCGAAAAATGGCTTCTGAAGTTGCATGAACAACACCAATGGGGGAAGTTTCTTGGACCAAACTGCAGAATCAAACATCATATCCAAACTGTAATGACTTTCTAAATTTTACATTTCATAGAGAAAAAAATTGAGGAAAGATGATAGATGTATAGATATAAAGACTACTTGCTTATGATCCCAACAAAGTTCACAAAATTGCTTCATTGTCTTGCCATAGAATGAGTTCCATTCCCGAAAAAACTACTTTAAATGAAGGCGTACCTCTTTATCAGAAATTGGTATAGATTTGAAGCTTCTGAGGAGATTCTCTTGAAGAATGAAGTAACTCTTACGAGAGTAATGGAGCCCCAATCGATTGAACCGAATGAGATAAGGCCAACCCTCCAATTTCCCATCAGGAAGAGACACGCCCAGTTAAGAGAATCAAAATATCAAATTCTTGATTCTCAAAATGATGATTGCTGCGGGCGTTGACTCATTTTCAATGGCGTCAATGCCGACGGATAACGGAGAAAAGAAAACGCAAAAGAAAACTGAATCAAAAGAATGGAAATGAAAGAAAAATAAATATTGGGTTCGATTATTCGATTCTCTGATTCAAGAAGGGAGATTCAGAGAATCAGTCGCAAGGGCATTCCAGTGCTGGATTTCCCGGCAAGCCTTTGGTAGTTTTATTTTTTTCCTTTGCTATGCTTTCCTTTCTGTTCCCGTTTTCAAACAAGCTAATTTGGCGGGTATATGAAGACAGATCAACGCCGTTCAATTTACGATCCCTCACGGCTAAATATTTGCCCCGTTCTCCAAAACTCCAGTTGAGTTTTTTTAATGTTCTAGAATAATAGATTTTTATTTATTTAATTAAAAAGTAGAAAATAAATTTATAGGGAACCAGAGAAAGATAACTGCCTCAGCAAATAGAATAAAAATGAAGTCTTGAAAGCCATCCAAATCGGTGGTGGCTGCAAAAAATGAAGTCCTTAGCTTTGTTCGAAGGCAGAAAATAGAAGAGGCTAAGCTTCATTTCCCATTTATTTTTATTTAATTTTACATATATTACATGAAAATGTTAAAAATGGACACCCAAAAATTCCCCCTCCCTTTACCCCTCCTGTCCTCTGGTTAATCCCACCTCCCAAAGATGAACAAAAAAAGTACACAAAACGACAGCAAGTTTAGTTTATCTTGGCTTTGGCTGTGACCCATGATGCAACAAGGGTTGAAGAATAAGACTCTGAGATGATGGGCTACCAAGCAGCATAGCCTGAGACCGGCTAACCATCTCGGCCATTGACGGGGTTCGGTATGCTTGAACAAGGCTTGAAATATCAGTCGAGTCGCCTCTAGCCGTTGCCCTCTGCCATGAGTGGGAGCTTAGTCCCGAAAGAATGTAGGCTCTGCCAGAGGCCTCGTATAAGTGTCTGCTTGCCATTCTGTCTCGCGTTTCCTTGAGCTCTGCATCTAATGCAATCCAGAGCTTGTGTTGGCATTTCGCTGATATTGTTTCCGACAATACCCTTCTACAATTTTGGAGAATTGAGCCTGCACTGTCTAAATCGCCTTGCTCGGCTGCGGCTCGTGCTTCTGACATTGCCTCGGCTGCTCTGAGCCTGATCCTTTGACTGTCCACTTCCACCGAAACAACCCCTTCCACTGCTTTCTCAGGTCTCTCGATTGCAACTTCATCACTTTCTAAAGTCGCCATTTCTTTAGTCAAAGGATCTTTGTATGTGCATTTAACCTTCAGCAAGCGTGTCACATTGCATGCGGACTCTTTTGGGATGTTGATTAAGACGAAAAAATCTCTCTCTTCGTCGGCATACAAGTCTCCAACATCGATCAATCCAGTGCGTCGATTAACCATCAGACGACTAGGGTAACTTCCTGCTTTAAGGGACCCAAGGTAGATGCTAGGGTCGACACACTCGATCTCTACTTGCAGTTCCTGCATCGTCACACTCAAAAGCCCCCCAATGCACTGAGCAAATGCATCTTGGAGCGCGGCTTCGGTTTCAATGAATGAAAACGTTCCTCCAGATATCTCAGATATAGAGTGCATCGACAGTGGATCATGATCAGCCCCAAATCCAAATGAATGCACCGGAATCTGAAACACAGATCTTTGACTACCATAAGATTGAGGAAGGAGTAACTTGTAGTTAGGCTGAGGGTGGCCTACCCCGGATCCACACATCGTATAAGTGTCTTGCCCATCCGATAATAAGATTATGCTTGCAACACCGTTCTTTTCTCGTCGATCCTCCATTACCTTAGCACCCTTTCTTAGACCTTCGGCGATATTTGTACCCCCATTTGCAACCAAAGAGTTAACCGCTTGTAGTGCCTGATGCCTGCCAGTGTCAGTCATCCGACGCAGAGGGAAAATGCGACGAGCCGTCGAGGAGAATGCAATTACCGATAGTCTGTCATTGGAGCTAAGGTTTTGAATTACAAAACCCATTGCTCGTTTTAGCAGTGCCAGCTTCGTACCTGCCATGCTACCACTGATGTCAAGCACTGTCACAAGATCGATCGGTGCACGACGAGTTCTAGAATATTTGGGCAAGCTAACTTGGTTTGCAATTGAAATCTGTCCTGAAGCTGAAGCAGCAGCTTTGAGATGGACTAATACAGCGAAATCGTCGAACGATTTTGACTTTGGAGCAGCTGAAACTTCTGGATGCAACTTCATCTCGATGATCTTGCTTGATGTATTGGTAGAAACATCTGTATTTGGACTTTCCTCGAAGAGATATACAGATTGATTACCTAAGGATTCGTCATCATCGAAGGAACCTGGTTCAGCAACCTGATGGAGAGGCACGATATGCCTTCGAGGGGGAGGCAATCGGCAAACAGTGGAAGCATAAACATTATTTTGATTCAAGTCAACTGGACCGGTAAATGATTTTTCAGGAGGGGGATTCAATATGGGAGCCTGAACAGGGACTTCTTTCCATTTTGATTGACAAACTGGGCAAATCTGGCTTCCGTGTTTTATTTTGGAAGCAATGCAGTTGAAATGGAAGGAATGAGAGCATTCTGCCATGAAAATAGCATGGCCACCTCCTTGTTTCATTTTTTTCGAACAAATTGAGCAAGTTTGCTGAAAATTCAAAGAACCAATTAAAAGAGTGTAAGTCAATGATTAAAGCCTGTCATGTGTGAAATAATTGATTCATCACAAAATGCATGCACAAACTGTGAAAAATAAACTGGAGGTTATTGGTAAGTCTGGGATCGAGAGAGCAAATCTATGAAAACTACATATGCTGTTATTTTAAGTTAGAACTCTTCGTAGATGTTATCACAATTGAAAAAATGCACGTGAAATTTCGAAAACAACTCCAAAATATTAAATTTACTGTGTTCATTGTGCAACGCTAAACTGCTCTAGTTTGCCATGGTCCAACACACAACCAAATAGTGAAGCTTTAATTCTTCCATAGTTCCATTTTATCAAAAAAGAATCAGAATAGAGAATCTATAGAAGGAAATGAATAAAAAAACATCTACTTTAACCCGAGATTCAACTACTTTCAGCGAAAAATATCTCATGGTTTGAACTAAAAACAGATTTCCAAATTTGATCTTCCAGCACGCTTTCTAGAGCAACAAATGGAAAACATGAGGAATTACCTTTGAGGCTTTACTCCCGCATCGAGACAGCTTTAAACCCCACAAAGATGGCGATGGTGTAGTAGGCAGCGAAGAGCCCATCTGCGCCGGGGAAAGCAGAGCAGCGTCGGAAAATTTCTCGGAAAAGTCTGAATCCATCGAAAGAGGAGAATCATCCAGTGTTTTAGGAACAGAGACACAGAGACTCGTTCCAAGAACCAGCTTCGCTTTCCTCCATTTGCTACCCATTTCCAACCTCAGATCTCAAAGCCACCAAAAATTATCCATAATCAACTCTAAAAGGGCCTTAAACTGATATACAAACCGGAGAAAATCAAACTCACAAAACCCAGATCTCTAACAGCCCTGGCTTGAAGATTCAACTTTCACTCTCTCCAGCCGCGGACTCTGAGAGGAAAGGAGAAGATGTCAACTTGGCCGTCGAAAAAGCTTGAAAAATGAAGCTCGAAGCCCGATAAAGAGACAGCGAAAGACGCCAATGGTGGTTTTGCAAGAGCAAAACAGAGGAAGAGAACAGCCCAGTAAATTTCCGAAAAAAACGACCAGCAGAGTCTAGAACGCCATAGCAAGGACTGAGCCGCGGGAAGAAGATACCCCGACTGGGATTGAGACTTCTACTAGTTTTGTAGGTGGAAGTTTAATGGCCGCCAGAGAGAGAAGGGAGGGGGATTTGACCTGCATTGCTTCGTCGTAGAGGTAAAAAGAGAGCAATAAATAAAGCACGAAGTGGTTGAAATGGGAAAGTTGGCAACTTTATTAGATTACACTCTTATCGTCGCCTATTTTCGCTTATTACCTATTCTACCCCCACGTATAATCTATTTTTATGTATTTAAATTTATAATTTCTGTGTTGGGAGGAAGGAAGAAGAAATCATGAGTAGTTGCACGACCCACGCAGCACATACCATTATGATGAATAATTGTCCAAATTCACTCGTACTTCGTTCATCTCTTGTCGCATGGATCATTCGACCCATCCCCGACACTCCTTCCATTTTTATAAGACTTGATCTAAAAGAGTTAAGGCTTGGAACAGCTTTTTAGATGGTGAGACATCATGGGCGCTCGTGCGCATCACCTGTCACCTTTGGTGTTCCCGTGTCAACCCACTTTCTTATTCTCTCCTCTTTTTTTACTCTCTCAAAGCTTGGTTTAATGTTCTAATCATAATATTCTTGTAAAAGTCGAGATTCCCGTGCCAATATATAGGTTTGATCGCTTGCGTTGATTTCAGATCTCGGATGAAGAAGATGAAAAATTACGGGTTGTGAAGTTCGACTTAAAGTCATAGTGGTGTGGGAACCTAGAGCGAATAGGTTCCCTTCTCCCCGAAACATAGCTTTAATCCATTTTTTGATAATTAAAAAGGATGCTCGGGCTATCTTATTCTGGCGCAGAACAGCATTGTAGTGGAGTTGAGAGTGCACTAATGGAGTATCCAAACACAAACAAGCGCACTATAATAAAAAAAGGAAGGGGAGGGAGAGAGCGTTATATTGAGGAGGAGGAGCCTTGGGTGGAATTCGCTATTTCCCACTTACTTCACTTTTCTATAATTATAATAGAAAATGATCCATCTTTTAGTCAATCAAAAAGCTTCGTCCTTTGTCTCTGAGACAATGCATTGTTGACATAAAAAGTGAATTCCATAACAATGGTCTAACTCGCATTGTAATTGTGAACGCTATGCTCTAACTTTATCTGCATTTGATTATTTGCGTAGATAGTTATGATACATAATCAAGAGAATTGTACGTCACTCAAACCACACGTGAACTCTCATTTATATGGGGGTAACTTATTGTATGATCTTTACGGGATAATTTCATCGAATCATTTTATAAAACAATACTCCAAGGATGACCAAGATGCTTCAAAAAGGACGGGAACCCAACAACGATGCACGGTGGTGGAGAAGAATACAATTCCATCTACTAGATTCATCTTCCCTAAGTCAACTACAAGAGCTCAAATCAACAAACATGCACAATAGATGCTCCACACAAAAACATTGCTTATCGTACTTATTAATATTATATTGAAATCCCAAACCCTTTATTGTGCTTATTTTAAAATTTTTATTAAGGAAAATTTAATCAAGTGAAATGGAACCTTTCGTAGTTGATCATGGTGCCACGTTATTTAAAGTTGTAAGCAAGTCAAACCCAATCCATGAACTAGTGGGCCCACGTCTTTTGACATTTGTCTTAAATTAAACCTTTCCGTACATTATTGTTCGAAATTTTATTTATTTTAGAGAAATTTATTTATTTATAGAGTGTTCATGCGTGTAAAGTATGATGAACTATACCCAAAAAATAGATATTTGCTGTTGAATTTTTGAAACGAAGACATGAGCAACCATTTAGTTTTGGGCCAAGAAACAGTAATGGGCTTCAAAACAATGCACTTGGAAGGCCCAATGACAGATGTGGATACAAAGCCCAAGATCCGAGGCTCAGGCCCATCTTAGAAATACGTACGTATGCATAAATTAATACGTAATATGTACGCAGAAGGGAGTTGGTGGCCCAACCGCTGAATTTCTCGTCGTTATAAGAGCCCCAACGAATCTAGCCGACGGTATCGCTCTTTCGCTCGCCAACCCTTTCCTTCCTTCCTCCTCTGTTTCTCTCTACCTTCTCCAAATCTTCTTCAATGGCTTCCGAGGGTGTTCTTTTGGGGATGGGCAATCCCCTACTCGATATCTCAGCGGTTGTTGATGAAGATTTCTTGCAAAAGTTGGTCATTTTCCTCCTCCTTTGTTGCTTTATGACGCTTTTTTTCTTGTCTTTTAATGTTCTGTGCTTCGTTGCTGGGAGGAATCAATGATTCCAGATCCATTTTCTTATGGATCTGGGTTTCCCAATTCGGACATTGTAGATCTCTCTTTTTTCTTTATTTGTTTACTTCTTTCTTTCTCGCTGGTTGCCCGCTGAGAAAATTCGAGACGATTGCGATATAAAGATCTGCTGGACTCCATTTTAGTTTTTTGTTATTTCGGTGTTATTTTGTTTCGTGAGAAAGGGGAGATCTAGTAGGCATGTTATGGACGTTGATTTACGCAGCTATATGTATGGACATAAAATGTCAGTGAACATGAACTGGAAATTACATGTCTATGAATTTTCATTGTTTCTTTGCTTCGGAAGGCACTTTTTCCAGATCCAATTAATAGTAATATTTTCTGGACAGGTACGACATCAAGTTGAACAATGCCATTTTGGCTGAGGAGAAACACTTACCCATGTGAGTGGTCTTCATTCTATAATTGCTAATCCTTTGCATATACATACGTAGAAAGTATGAAGAATGAAAATATTTCTGCTATGGACATTGATTTCCTTGATTTATCAATTGAAACGTAGTTTATTAATGTGACTATGATACTTTAGCCTCTGCTTTGTCCTTTTCCCTTTTCTTTTAGCTTAACTAACCACGACCAAAAGTTGACCGTATTTAATACTTGAAGGTACGAGGAACTAGCTGCTCATCTCAAAGTGGAGTATATTGCCGGAGGTATTGCGGAATTTGCATAGTTTAACCTTTTCCTGCTGCTAAATGGCTACATTTTTGCCTCTTACGATGTTGAAGAAACTAATTTTTGTTTGTTTGTTTGTTTTATAATTCAAAGGGGCCACGCAAAACTCAATAAGGGTTGCTCAGGTTGGTTACATTTTGCTGCAGAATTTAAGTAACTGATCTGAATTATATTAAAATATACACTGAAATTTATTTCCTTATCTATTCGATGTTCTTCCAGTGGATGCTTCAAGTTCCCGGTGCAACGAGCTACATGGGCTGCATTGGTAAGGACAAATTTGGGGAAGAAATGAAGAAAAACTCCAAGCTTGCCGGTGTCAATGTGAGAATTCTTTAATATCTAAAACTTCAAGAATCTCTTCCAACTATGAATTTGTTTAATCTAAGAACATATCTAAATTTATTGAATCCAAGAATGAAGTCCAAAATTTGCAGTTGTGACATATATTGTATGGTTTCTAAAATTGCGATGAATTTCTTAGGTTCACTATTATGAGGATGAAACTGCACCAACAGGCACCTGTGCTGTCTGCGTTGTTGGTGGTGAGAGGTCAGTATTGATTTTGCATATACAATTTCACAATGAATCTGAGGTTTGGAAGTTTGTTATAATTGCCTGACCGATGCTATAAGAGCCTTTGACACATGTTTTCAATAAGTTTCTAATGATTGTTAGTACTCAAATATTGACATTTACTAAGTTTGGTTTAAATTTCTTTGAAACTCTGATGGGTTAAATACTGGCTACTTATTCAGGTCCCTTATTGCTAACTTGTCAGCTGCAAATTGCTACAAATCGGATCACTTGAAGCAACCGGAAAATTGGGCACTAGGTACCAGTTTTTCAATTGCTTTCTTTTTTATCATTTCGTTTCTCACTTAGTTATCAATCTCCTCTTTGACCAGTGGAGAAGGCAAGGTTCTATTACATTGCTGGGTTTTTCTTAACTGTGTCTCCTGAGTCTATTCAACTTGTTGCTGCTCACGCCGCAGCCACCAACAAGGTGACTATGAATTTTATTTTTAATTCTTATTTATTCTGTAAAATTAGATTTTCCTTTCTGTTCTTAATGACCATATTGTGCCTGCAGGTCTTCATGATGAACCTTTCTGCTCCATTCATATGTGAGTTCTTCAAAGATGCTCAGGATAAATTTTTACCGTAAGTACTTTACAACTCATTTCCAAACTTGTTTCCTCTACCCAATAAGATGCAAGAACGTACCTTAGAATTTCAAATTAATTTAGAGCATCAACTGGACTATGTGCAGTCTCTGTTTCTGGAAGTAGAATTGTGGAATAGACATAAGAATTCACTTCTCGTCCAATACTAACTAGGCTCCGTGAACAGATACATGGACTATGTCTTTGGAAATGAAACAGAGGCAAGAACTTTCTCTAAGGTTCATGGATGGGAGGTAACTACATTCCCCCGATTTTGCTTTTATCTTTTAGATCCAACGGCCGGCCTTCACTTTGCTGAACCATCTTTAACGGTCATAAAATTAGACCGATAATGTGGAGGAGATAGCCATAAAGATCTCCCAGCTGCCCAAGGCGTCAGGAACCCACAAGAGGATGACTGTGATTACTCAAGGCGCAGACCCTGTGGTGGTTGCTGAGGATGGAAAAGCGAAGCTATTTCCAGTCATTTTGCTACCCAAGGAGAAGCTCGTGGACACCAATGGCGCAGGTACTTTGCTAGTTTCCCCCTGTTTACTTCTGTTTTAGATGGTAATTCGATTCTGAATAACAAAGACGGTGTCATTGGTGCAGGCGATGCCTTTGTGGGTGGATTTCTGTCGCAGCTGGTTCAAGAGAAGCCAATTGCGGACTGTGTGAAAGCTGGATGCTATGCGGCCAATGTTGTCATCCAAAGGTCGGGGTGCACCTACCCTGAGAAGCCGGATTTTAACTAAACTCCTCCACCCTGGCTTATAATGCATATGTTGAAATAATTGAGCTTGAGAAAACTTGGCAATTTTCTTGTAGCCTTGCATTGTTGTTTTTTGTCTGTTGTGAACAAATTTTGGGAGGCGGGATTTTCTCAATCTTTGTTAAATCAAGTATTTTACTTCCTTGGGCAAGATCAAATTTTTATTTACTAGAAAGAAATTAAAATAACAAATTACAAGAGATTGTGCCCATTTTTTATTCTATTTATTCAAAATACACGTGTAAAACGATAATACGTGTAATTTAATAAATAAAAGTTGTTGACAGGCTCATTCAATGAGTCAAGCAAGTAGCGAAACAAATGAGGTCTATCTTTCTGGTTTGATTCGGATTACAGCCGCCTTAGGCAAAGAACTGGACATTACGTGGAACAACCCGCCTGCCTGAAGATCAGTCCCAGTCGAATCAGGTCGATTTTGTTGCCAAACAGGATTGCAGATAGTGTTCTATGATTAGTCTAAAATGCTTCAAAATAACTGAAAATTACAACAATCTTTCCAATTCTGTCTGCTTAGATTCTCTACCCTTCGTTTTTAGCAGCCTCTTCGGATGAAGTTGAATCTCTGGTCAGTGTTTCAAAGCTGAGTTCTCTTCAAGTTTCCAAGCAACTGTCCGAAATCAAAAGCCCTTCAAGGTGGCTCATGGTTGGTAGGCAGCAGCAAACCATCTCTGATCAAATTTGAGATATTGAACAGAATGAACTTTCCTATACGATTGGGGAAATCCCTCACCATTTTCAAAACTGGGATCCGGGATCGAATCCTAATATTTAATTTGGGTGACAAGAACATGAATTGTGAAAAAATTGCACAAAATAGAATCTGACATCATCAAAGTTCTAGGCTTTGCTTGTAAGAGCTTACCGGACCTTGAACGGGTCATGAAGTAATGAGTCAGGTGTATAAAATTGTCAAATCGTATTGTATAGAGACCGGAATCCATGAGAAGTTTGACATTGTACGTGAATAAATATATTGCCCAAGTCAGAACTGGATTTCAGGCGAGCATTTTGACGAACACCTTCCGCACAAGTCATCGTTCTCGAGCTCCAAAGTTTGACACAGGTGGAAGAAGATGAAATTATCTGAAAAGAAACCAATACGAAAACAATCTCTGTTGCAGTGGTATTCCATCATTCAATCCAGGAAAAAAGTTCACGGTTTCTTCAATCACTAGGATCTTCCATCCATGTGCAGATCAAAGAAGAGCGCGGACGTGATTGAGCAGAAATCTAATAACCCCAATTCCCCCACTCGGAAAGCTTCGAAATCCTCCCCGCTTTTCTCCATTGACGACCCTTCTTCTTCGACGAATTTCACGAGCGTCAACTTCACCAACACTGACTCGAGCTTCAAGACCTGGTCTAAATCCCCCGTCTCCAGCCGAACCTCACTGTCCAGCCTCCAAGAATCGCTCCCGGAAAACCCCCATATTTACGAATTTTCGGAAATATGTGCTGCAACCAATAATTTCCTCGCAAGGCGCTTCTCTTCCTCTTCGTCGTCTTCTTCTTGGAGATGTTTTGTCAGGGGTAAAGACGTAGTTGTCTTCCAGCGGAAGTCTCGCCGTGAGATTCGATTACCTGAGCTAAAGCACCGATTATCGATAATCTGCCGGAGCAACCATAGTAGTTTAGTCAAACTTCTTGGAGTTTCAGTTTCAGGAAATTACATTTATCTGGTTTATGAATACGTTGCGGGCGCCAACCTCGTCGATTCTCTTCGAAATCAAAGAAATTCTGGCTATACCGTCCTCTCAACCTGGCTCTCTCGCATGCAAATCGCTGCGGACCTCGCTCACGGTCTCGACTACATCCACCATTGCTCCGGCCTCAACTCCCACTTCGTTCACAGCCGCATCAAAAGCTCCAGCATAATCGTCATGGAGGATTCCTTGAACCCTAAAATATGTCATTTCGGAACCTCTGAACTGTGCTGCGAAGTGGAGATGGCATCGGAAGACGAAGAAAAGCTTCACCATAACAACAAGAAGCAAACAAATCGACTAGACAGCAACAAAATGAAAGTGGAGGGAACCAGAGGCTATATGGCTCCCGAAGCGCAATCCAAAGGACTCGTGACTCAAAAGTGCGACGTCTACGCATTCGGAGTGGTGATATTGGAGCTGCTTTCCGGCGAAGAGGCGCTGAGATACACCATCGATCGGAAGAACGGCGGATACCAAAAGACAAGCGTGATTGAAACAGCAAGAGACGCCGTCGAGAAAGGCGTCTCCGGCGCAGATTTTGGATTCGGAAGGGTGAGGCGGTGGATGGATCGGCGGCTGAAGGACTCCTATCCAGCGGAAGTGGCGGAGCAGATGGTGAGACTCATATTGCAATGCGTCGAGGAAGATCCGAATAAGCGTCCGGATATGGGCCAGGTTTCAAGCCTGCTTTCAAAATGGTATTTGGACTCTAAGAAATGGGCCGAGAATATCGGGCTGCCGACGGAAATCTCTTTTTCAATGGGCCCAAGATAATCTTATTGGGCCTCTTTGCTCTTTTTAGTCTCTCTTTTCAATTATGATTGTGACTTGTGTGAGTTTGTAAACATATAAAAAAAGAAGAAAATGAGGATCGTGGGTGCCATCAATTGTGAAGATATTTTCAAATTAAGATTGGGTTGATTGTGTGTCTAATTCTAGGTTGATTGAGAGTTGTGTCGTCATGCTCTAGCTGGGTATCACGGGATATGCGTCTTCTCGACCGATTTAGAAAAAAAAGGACCAATCAGCTGTGTTAGATTCTTCGAGGTTGTTTCTCTATTTGTTCGAACTTTCTCCGGAATTCATCAAAGCTCGTATTTTAATTTGAGCCTTGATCTCTTCATCCTCAATCGTGGTTAAAATTGCCGCTGTTGGGCTGCCGCGGGCATCATCAATGAGAGCAAGCTGACTCATCATCTGCTACCTGAAAGAGAATAAAATCGGTTACAACAAGATTGATAAATGAAAAAAATAAAATCTAACTCTGGTGATAGATTTTTTGAAGCTTCTTGGAGTGAAGTAACAGAAAGAGGTTTTTCAACAGAAATAGACTATCGAACTGAAGTAAATATAATAAAAAAGAGGAAAACACTTATCTGGTAGAGGCTGAAGCACAAGACGAGCATGAAGAATTGTCAAGGAGTTCTTGCTGCTTCAGGATAGATATTTGAGAGAGTAAAGTGCTTTAGAAATTGATCAATTCCAGCGTGGATGTAGGATAGTTGTCATTGTCACCATCTATCTGAACCCGTTAATCCACCGTCCAAATTTCTTTTATTATTATATGCATAAAAAGACAACGCAGTTATAACCAAATGCCAAATGGCAACAATCAGAACGCGCCAATCGCAGAGTTATGGCTCCGTCTTTATCGCCGAATCTCCTCGGAGCTAGTTTGCCTCCGACAGCTATTATGATTCCACTTGAAATTGCTATTTATTAGATACGATGAGAAGCGAAAGAAATTGACATCCGGTTCTTCGTAATCTGCCGGTTTCTCGTATATATTAGGTTACTGGTCTTCAAAAGGTTAATTACTTTTTTAGGTTTCAGAATTTGTCTTCTCCCTAGGGAGATTGAATTCATAGGGCTGCTAGTGTTTAGGTCTTCTTTCATGGAACGGAATTTGATAGTTACAAGTTGAGGAATTTCGTTGAATGTTATTGATTTGGTGGCCCTTTTCTGATTGCAGAAGGCTGCTGTGAGGGGTCTGGCCAAATTCTAAGAATGGTGGACGATTTTAATGTAAGCATACGCATATAAAGGTGAGTGAAAGAAAAATTATCTTCTGTTTATTGATGGATTCTCGCCATACGGCGATGGCTACTTTTTGTTTTTGTTTTTGTTTTTGTTTTTGTTTAATTGACCTGCGTGATGAAAAAAGATGGAGATTGCATTCTACTTCTGAGAAATGTCAGCGATAAAGAGCTATTTCAGTGCACTTACAATGACCATTTGCATTCATATCTCTATTTTCATGTCCCTTCATGAGGAAAGAGGTCCTTAGGATGCACTGTTGCATTCATATCTCTATTCTACTTCTTGATGCATGCATATCTCTACCACGTACAATTGATCCAATCTATCAAATCTATCTCTTAAACAAGTAGACTTCTGTTTGATTTCACCTACGTCTGTACATGCATATGAGATATTTGCAACCATATATACACACACATCAACATGCCTACATTCTTGCATACACAAGGTTAACTCTCTCTCCCTCTCTCTTTGTTCGATGCTTATTATTTTTAATTTGGTTTTACTACTTGTTATGGCAGGAAGATCTCCAACCTGCTCGTTTTTTCACGGGTCGTCCAGTGTGATCCAGTGGCCTTTTCTGGTTGTCTTCCTATTTGGTAGGAGGGGCCAAGTCCTTGCTCCAGCTAAGGAACGTTACCATGTGTATACCATATATCATGACAGTGTTGTTGTAACTTAGATTCTTCGGAAGTTATAAGGTTAATTCAAAAGATTACTTCTTTTTCTATGTTGAGACCATCAAGCTTACAACTTAGTTTTTATTTTTAGGTGGGTTAGGTGATTCATATACTTTGAATGGATAACAGCTACACCTGTGAAAGGTTCTAAAGAGAGGACATATATACCTACATTTTAAAATAAAAATGGTGCAATATATTTAATTTAGAAATTTGACGATCAACCTCCTTAATTTGGTTAAATATATTTTCTACCACTTTGATAAAATAGAATAATTATGGCACCGCCGACATCTTTAATTAAAGAAAATCTTCCTTATAGGAGCGTAGGAATAATATATATATGTGTATATATATATATATATAAGTATATTATTGTAGGCCCAAAAAGGACAAAGACAGCGATGGCAAGCAGCAGCAGCAGTTCCAAGATCTTGAGATTGAGGTCCTCGGATGGTGACATTTTCGAGGTGGAGGAGAAGGTGGCTCGGCAGTCGGGGACCATCAGGAACCTGGTGGAGGACGGCTTGGCCGACGATCTGATACCGCTGCTCAACGTGGACGGGAGGATCCTGGCCATGGTGATCGAATGGTGCAAGAAGCACGCCGACGACGGGGAGAGGCCGCCGGAGGAGGAATTTCTGGGCGAGGAAGTGGAGTTTTTCAAAGTGAAGACGGAGGTCCTGTTCCAAATCGTCATGGCTGCCAACTATCTGGACATCGCAAAGCTGATGGACGGCATATGCGGCAAGATCGCGGACCGAATGAAAGGGAAAAAGCTGGAGGCCATTCGCAAAATGTTCCATCTTGAGAATGACTTGGCTTGATAAAGCGTTGGATTAAAAACAAATTAATAAAATGGGCGTCTGAGCCCGTTTGGAGTGATTCAGAAATCGAATTGTTTTATGAATCTTCCTCGTTGAACAATCCTACAGCAAAATGAGTTTTTCCTTTCCATAATTGGAATGAACATGACCTGTAATCTCAAGCAATCGGGCACTGCAAATAAGTCTCTTTTTTTAATGCATCACAAAGCAGGCTGCACAACTAACCTCAAAAGATAATTACGTTGGGAGGATTAGTAACAAGCGTGGTGGGATTTGCGACACAAGCTGGAAAATCAGTCATTCTTTGTGAGAGGAATGTGGTCATAATGCTCGAGCTTAGCCTCCTTGCTTCTGCACGAACGCTTCTGTCAAGGAATGTCCACTCACAATTTTTGTGGTGGAAACAATGAGATCGTAGGCCATTCCTTCCTGCTCGAGATGAGTCGAAGAAGTGAGCAAATTATGTACACATTTAGGTCGTTTAATCTTATAGAAGATTATAGACTTTCAACCAGGAGGAGCTATTGAAAATCATCACCACACATATTGTACGCTATGTATTTTGGCTCATCAAGTAAGAAGCAATTCAAAATCTGATACCTGTGCACTAAGATAACGTAGAGCAGAAATTTCTGCAAATGTTATCCCTCCAATGAACACAATGAGTGCAACAGAGCGCCTTCCTGTAGAAACTCTGGGAGACAATAAAGCTAATCATGAGTAAAGAAGGAACACAGATCATCAGCGTCCATGTTTTGTACAAGAATGGTTTTTGTTCCGTTTTTCCCCTAAACATGGTGACAAAGGAAGATTCCTCATGCAGTATCTAGCTAGACGGAAAAAACACATTGTTCAAACGTAAGGTGTCAGTTGGTCCAATAGAAGCAGTTTAAACATACTTGTCGGCATAGGCTGCATTGCCTTGCAAAACGTCATACGATGGAATACTTGAGACGCCACCCTGCCAAAATGCATTCCGCATTATTTTACCCAAAAAGGGAGGGAGAGAGATAGAGAGACAATAGCAGAAGTGATGACGCGCAACAAAATGACAAAGGTAATGAGAGTGGAAATCAGAGCTGGGATGACCAACCCTTTTTGTTTCTGAATGTGGCCCAGGCAACAACCTCAAAAATTCTTCAATTGGTCGCCTGAGATATCAAACAACATTTACAATAAAATGGATACAAAGGGTCATAACTTTTTGCAAAGAAAATTGAGTATTTTTCATTGGGAGCAATTTATCTTAGTCCTGATATTAAGAAGAGAAACATATACTCATATATAACAAGTTAACAAGAGCAGCTGATTTATCATCACCAGATGCATTTAAAGAAACTCAAATCTGATGCTTTGATAACAACAAGAAAAGTTAAGTGATGCTTCATCTTCTTTTGAAGAATGAGATTTCACCATAGTTAACTACAAATCGTTTCTAAATGCTACATGAACTTTTACAGAGACAATAAGATACCATCTCATACAGAAATGTCATAAAGAGAAATAGACACGAAAAAGTAGTTTCCTGTTACTCTGTAAACAGATAAGTAGTTTCTGATAAGTTTTATCTATGTCATACCTAAAGATCTACTAAATTCATCGAATTGCTAAAGGATCAAAACTGCCATTGTACTTAAGAGCCAATTTGCAGGTAAATTTTCAACTACATCCCATAGTTCTACATTTTTTAAAAGGAAAAAAGTACAAAACAATGAAAATGAAGTTACAATAAAACTTTTCAAGGATGATATCCATCAGCATCCTTTTCTTATCCCATTCAAATATTTGGAGCCAATAAATGATAAAAGATAAAAAAATAAATCACCAACAGATTTTTCTCACCATCCCGATCTAACGGCATGCTGGATAAGGCGAATACTAAGAGGTGCATATCCGGAGAAGACATAGGCAATGTCATTAGGGCTGTCATAGATGAAAATTGGAAGCCATTTCAGAAAAGTTAGCTCTGATAGATAATGGAATGAAAAATGGCAGCACAGTGATTTCTGATTTTAATTGGAACACTCATACTAGGTTCAATCCATAAAAATTATAACGAGAAGAAAACACTATGGACATTCTCTTGCTAAATGAGAAAGCATCGCATCATAAGCCTAATAAATGCAAGAAGAAACAAAAACCATTCTTCAAAAAATGCTTGAGAAGAAAAATACTTGGATGTATTTATATCTTCAACAACAAGCTGCAGGCCTCGTTTAACAGTCAGCCAGTGGCCTTTGACTCCTGCAAGGTAAAATAATGATTCCAAATTAAAAATCAAGACGAAATGAATCCAATGTACCTGTATGTTACGGCTTCCTGAGCAAGCCAATGGTAAACTTCAATAGAAACGCAAAACCCTTGCCTGTTTTTTAAGCAGTCCACCCCTCTCCAAATTATTTAATGTACCCATATGCTCAAACCCATAACTGTGAAGTAGTTCTCTCCTAAGATTATTAAAAAGTATAAATACACCAGAGGTTAGTAAAAACAGTACAAAAATGAGAGGCCAATAAGTATCTAGAGCAAGATATATGAGCATGTGTAATTCTTGCCTCAAGTAATCAAAATGCTTCTTAGGCAACCCATTATTTGTAACAGAAAATAAGATAAGAAGACGAAGAACTTTGATAAGAGGCTCCTGCTTGTGAATCAACTCCTCAATATACTCAAAGCATCTGAAGACACAAATTATATTAAATTCATTAAAAATGCATATTCAGTAAGTTTGTAATTCATAAACTATGTTTAAGATAGAGAAAAAAATGTAACTGGAGAGTGAACTAAAGCCATGGAAATGAGGTAAAATTATTTGTAAGCAGCGAACTTAGTAGACAAACACATAAATGCGTCATACAACAAACATGCTACACAGGTAAGAAGAAAAACAAAAAGAAATTGTTCAACATATGTTTTATGAGTTCATCATATCACCCTGTTTGTCCGATATAATTCATTGACAATTATCAATGCAAATTATAACAAGAAAAACAAAAAAAATTGTTCAACATATTTTTCTGAGTTCATCATATTAACCTGTTTTTCTGATCTAATTCATTGACACAATTTTCAATGCAGATTATAATTTTGTGAAGTAAATGATAGAGCTTTGGGGTTTTGTGTCTAGATAATAGTACGAGTTCCAATTCCTATGATGACATAGCCTTTTGGACAAAGTTAGGATTTTTCCTTCTCATCATTAATTCAAATTGAAAAAACATAATAATTATTACATTGTATCTTCTTTCCATCAAGGATAAATTTCTTACGATATAAACAAAATTCTCTTTACTTTATTTTTTAAAAAAAATCAATAAATGACTGTATGGAATATAAGCACTAAAATATAACACTATGTAAATAAAATTGCAAAAGATCAGGTGAATCATTGAACTATTATACTAAAAAAATGAAAAATAGAATATGATTTATTTATGTGATTATCAATCACAAGCAAAAAAAAATTACGTTCACAACACCAACAATGTCGAGATATATTTTATAATTTAGTAATAAAACATTTTAGTTCATAGAAAACAGTCTAAAAATAGATAGGCTTACGTGTCATAAGCTTGAGCCTCGATAATAGTGTGTTCCATGTCCAGTTGCCCAAGAAATGATGGTTTGGAAGTAAAAGTGGACAAATGTTGAGCAAGATTTATGTGCCTCTAGAAGCAATAATTAACATAGTGAAACATAGTGGATACAATATCATTATTACCCTGATATGTATAACAAAGAAGCTGCCAAAAATATGAAGATACTTACTGTCATTTCTGGTAAGGTGTTCAGTTTTTTGACAAAATCTTTCAGTTCCGAAACTGTCTGCGTCTGCAATTACAAATTTTACTCGATAAGAAACTGTTTGATTAATTATTGCCCTGTTTAATAAAAATGAGTCGTGGTTTTCTATTCCATTAACATATTGGAGAATAGATAATTATATGATAGGACAACTTTATAAGTACATTTGTGCAACATTAAATTTGCTTACATGAAATTTATGAGTTTAATAATGAATACTTAAAGCATCTGAAACATTTAAGTGACATAAGCATCGAGTACGAATAAGTCAATTACAGTCGTCGTCATGTCTGCGTAGTCCTGCTTCATGGATGTTGCCTTTTGTCTTAGAATCTGCAACCACACTAAAATGGAGTTTAAGCATTGGAACGTCAAGTGAAAGAAAGCAATATTCATCTGGGAAAAATGAAAAAAATTATCAAATACATATTATAAAACAGTAAATATAGATCAACCTGAACAACCACTTCAAAGTTCAGATCTCTTATCTCCTTGAACAGTTTGTCACTAAAATTGAAACAATGGAAGGAAAATTAACATGCTATATATAACAATACACGAAAGCTTAAAACACCAGTCTAATAAGGTAATATTTTAACATTTGCAGCAATAAAAACCTTTTTTTCGAGGTTAGAAACAAAGATTTTCATTCATCTTAGACATTTTCAACTCTCAACTTCTTTGCATTCAAATTTAGAGGAATAATTTGAAATTGTGAGTCACAGAGTGATGGACATTCTTTCAATTAAGATTATAATTATGATGATTTATCTTACAAGCTAATAAAGATAAAAATACAAAAATGACCCAAAATAAATTTGCCTATATGCATTATGTTTTTGACAGAATGAAAAAAATGAAGGTGGGGATTCTTAAAATTTTGGTCATTATAACATAATAAAGAGCAAAGTTACTAATCAACAAAACCCATAATGATGAGTTTATCATCCTAACCCATTAATATATTTTTTCAATTTGTTGCTGAAAATATCTTATGATAAAATGAAAATGTTGAACACGAAACGTGTTGATCGCCGATAAATAGCAACTATTGGAAATAAAAGAAAAAACAGCACTCCACGGTCTGGGTCTGGCGGTGGTCATTCTTGTAATTACGAGCTAGAGCTCAGAAGTAAGAACACACTTTATGGAAGTTTTCACGATAATATTGATATTTATAGATAGTTTCACAACCCAAAGTGCTACTATTTATACATAAAGAACCCTAATATAATATTTAATTTACCCTTATATAATACAGTTAATAATATCGAAATATCCCCTTAGCTATGTGCAACAAAAATTCATCTCAATAGAATACAATTTTTTATGGTATATAATCCCTGCTGAACTATTCCTACATAGATAAACTGTAATAAATAAAGAAAATAAAAAAGATGGATTAAAGAACTAATTACTTAGTCATAATGAGTAATCCTTACTGAGATGGACAATTATATTTCAAAACGAACCACTAACTTACCTAGAATTAAGAGGAACTTTAATTTTTTTCCCATCTTGCTGAACACCCATAATTGATGAATCAAGCTCCACTGCACCATTATTAACATGCAGGAGCTGCAAAGGGAAGCAACCTCCTTTAACCGCCATATCATGGTAAGAGTAGCCATATATATATATATAAAACCTCTTTTAACCGCAATATCATGGTAAGAGTAGCCATATATATATATATATATATATATATATGTGTGTGTGTGTGTGTGTGTGTGTGTGTGTGTGTGTGTGTAAGTTAACTAAGTCATCCATAGGTGGTTTGGAAAAATTTATGATGAACCTAAAGTTTAGTTTGTAAAAAAAAAAATAACTTAGAACCACATTGTTACAAGTTGTTTTCATTGGCTAACCTCATCAAGCAGCCCTTCGTATGTCAACTGGGAACACATAGGCGTCACCATGTCCACCTGAGAAAAATCTCTATAAGCAAAGCCAAGACTTTTTAAATCACAAAAGGCAATAAATACAACTACGAAGTTAAATAAAAAAATTATAAGTTATTGACATAATAAAATGGATTCAAGTGTCTTTTTAAAATCTCATAGAGGAACCACCCCATCTACCCCATTCAGCCACCACATGCTTCAATAACTTTTGCATGGACTAAAAGAGTCCAAGCCATCCCCGATCTACATCCATGGATCCTTCATAACAAAAGACGACTATTGACCTATTCCTCATTCAAGTTCATAACACAATGAGGTTTCTCAATGGCGCACTAAGTGGAGACCTAGTACCTAAACACCTTTCTAAAAGGAGATCATCAATAACTTTTGGTTGTAATACGATCTTTATGCACTACTATCTCACATCTAAAGCTGTCAAGCAGAAAAATGCAGCACTAAGTGGAGTCTTAGTACCAGAACACCTTTCTACAAGGAGCTTATCAATAACTTTCTACTATATTACAATCTTTATGCACCGCTATCTCCAACAACTTTAGTTGATACTTCAAGAACGCTATATACCAACCGAATAAAGTTCCAAGTTAATGTTATTCTTGCACTTTAAATAAACTGGCCTTCTTAGTAAAAGCAAATCATTTTATCCAGACATCATGAAAAGTAACATGCACAAATGCGTGCAATAAGTTGGAAAGTTTATAGTTTACCTCCCTATCCAAAATGATAAGTGTATTTATCTCTGGCACAATCATCTGAATTGAAAGAAAAAACATCATGTAAGAAAATAAATAAACAAAATATGGAAGAAGAAACCAGGAAGAGATATAACAATAAGTTAATTAAAGATCTAGTACAAATAAACACAGCCACTTACATCAGATGAGTTAACAGGGTCTCTGCTTGCATGTTATTCAAAATATCAGCAACACGTACTGATGCTTTTCCTTTGGCTCTCACATTAGGTATAACCCCAAATGTAAACTGCAACACTGTTAAACTTTTAGATCATTACACGACATCTGTGCAAAATAAAATAAGAATGCCACGTAATTGTGAGGATTATATGAACAAACTAAAGCAGCATAATTAAGGACATATATGAAAACCAGCGTTCTGAAAAAATTAGTTTTTTTTCTTTATCTTTACAGTCAGATTAGAAATACTTGTAATCTTCACAAAATGAAACTGATTTGATGTAGGAATAGAAAACCTCAAGCTTGTGAATGGCTTTTGCAATATGCCAAAGTGAGCTTGTATCTCCATCAACTTGGCATTCCTACAAAGAAAAAGAAAGGAAAAATTAAGAAAGGATAAAACGTAAAATTGACTTTCTATTATTTTTTGAGAATTGCATACTTTGTAAGCAACATCAAGTTCAAATGATAAAAGATCTTCATCAAGTGGAATTATGTATAGTGGGTACTCCCCTATGGTGATCAGCTGATGAACTTTTTCCTCCTCCAGGAGCTGCGAAACACATTGTCATATTTGTTTCCAGCATCATTAAATTAAAACATGTTGCAGAAAAATGGAATGATTTTAGTTAAATCTTACCTTCTCACAGACAACTGTACGGCGAGGGACAAAATAAACATAATATTCTCTCTGGAAACCTTTGGATATGTCATCGTGAACTTGTGAACTTATAAATCTCATATACTGAAGCTGAGAACGAACGAGGTAAATAACTTTGGTACACTCAGTTTGAATAGGATCAGATGAAAGATGTCGAAGTTCAACTCCATGTTCCTGTAAGAAACAATAGATTTTGGAACAAGCAAGTAAGTGTAACAAGCAAATGTTTCCTTGGCTGCAATTGTAAGAACTTTAATACACGGCTAGGTATTTCTATTTCAAAACAAGAATAACTTGCATAAAAAAGGAGACCTCAAATTACTCTCCATCCATCCATCCATCATTTCCTAAACTATTGTCCAGAACAGAAGCACTGACTCAAAATAATGGAACCTAAAACACAATCATACAAAATTCTTCACCCATAGTTTTCTATTGAGACTGTAAATGAAGTCAAGCAGCCAGAAATAATTGCCTTAAGAAGCGAAGTTTGAATTATCAGTGACAGAGAACCTCCAAGCTTCGGATCAATGACCAAGCATTTTTTACCTCGAATCTGCAATGTACAAAATCAAGTTCGAGACGTTGATTACCCAAAATTATTCGATCATGATACAAACAAAAAATTTTAGATCAGATCTACTTTTTTCCGATAGAACTTTTATTTTAACCGATCAATAAAACAATCAAAGTTGGATGATGTCTCCCGCGATGAAGAATTCACCTCAGAAAGCTGATCAAACAAGGATTTAATCTAATGAAGATGAGTTTAATCGTCTTATGGAAGCTAGATTTGAGTGAAAATTCAGAATCGTATTTCTCAGCAGCCAAACATGGGATGTGAATTGAAAAAACGTAAAATATGACATAGAGAGGTAAAACGAATTGAATTTTATTCAGGAAGACAAGAAATTACTTTCTTGAGGATGTTAAGAAGCTCCTTCTGAGATTGTTCCCTGGGGAGGAAGAAAACAAATGAAGGCAAAACTAAAAACAAAATGAATAGCGAAAAGACGGATACAAGCACCTGATGGAAGTTAAATGCAGAGGCGCATTGTCCAAACTAGGTATCTGAGCCATCGAAGAAGGACAAGGAAAAAAATCCTCTTCTTTTCTTCTCGGTACAGAAGCTCTCCACGAAGAAAAACGAGGAAACGTGGAGTCGTCGTACGAGTGGTGAGTTAGCAAGCGTCAATATGGGGACGCTCCGACGTGCCGTAAACACGAAACGACATGTCAACTTGTTACCCACTGGGATTTATTCTCTTCCCTTTCCACTCATAGGGTAAAAATGGCGCGAAAGGTCAAATTACGCGGTTAAATCGAACAATTATATTAAGTGGATCTCAAGATTCGAGCTTCAGAACTCTACCGTTAAATAAGTTGTTAAACCAAGCCAACTCGTTTATCTCGCTACAGATTAACCTCCAATAAGATTTGAGTGTCGGTCTATTTCGAACGAATTTTAATTCTTCCATTGCAGGTTTAGAAGAATAGAGAGGCAAATTTTCCGAACTTGGCCTCTTAGATTTATGGCATTCATACGATGATATTGTACAATATAGTAATTTGCCTGTTCATGTCCTAACCATTCTTTAGCTTGATTTAAAGAAGGGAAGTTGGATAGGTCACGAGAATGCTGAGCCAGCGGTGAACCTTAAAAGCCCACAGAAGTAAGGATGGCATTTTGGATAATACACCGACTTCACAGAGGTATCTAGGTAATTACACCTAATAGAAAGACTCCTATGTTGCGATTGTCGATGCAAGTTGCCTCGAAACAATTCTATTCTCGTTCTGTATCAGCGCAGAAGGCGCCACTCTTTTCCCACCATGGCCGCCGCCTCTCGACTGAGAAGGCTCGGCACCGCCGTAATCGCCACCGCAGCCGGAGGTGCAATTCTGATCCACCCTTCTGTATCCGCTAATGATCGTGAAAGTGGAGGGAACCCTCTGGAAACGTACAGGCGGAAAATCAGTGACCTTAATGCCGTTGTTCCTTCCAGAGAAGTCCAGGAATCTGCTCTGATCGGCTCCAGTTCCGTCAACCCTCTTGACATTCTTGTTGTTGGAGGCGGAGCGACCGGATGCGGGGTCGCCTTAGACGCTGTCACCAGAGGGCTTCGTGTGGGTCTCGTTGAGCGTGACGATTTCTCTTCTGGTACATCCTCCCGGTCCACCAAGCTCATTCACGGAGGTAGGCTTTCATTACTACAGCTCTGAGCTTCTTGTTTTGATTTCGTTGTATCGCCTCCTTGCTAAATCCTTGATATGAATTCCTTCATAAAATTCGATGAAGGATGTATAAAATTATTCATCTTTTATATCATATCCAATGTGATTTTGAAAATTAAATAGCTGGATAGGATTCCGTTTACCATGAATTCATCCTAAATGAACTTACTTTCAGGCGTGAGGTACTTAGAGAAGGCAGTTTTTAATTTGGACTACGGGCAACTGAAACTGGTCTTTCATGCTCTCGAGGAACGTAAACAGGTCATTGAAAACGCACCACACCTGTGCCAAGCTTTACCATGCATGACACCATGTTTTGACTGGTTTGAGGTTCTCTATTATTGGATGGGCCTAAAGATGTATGATCTGGTCGCAGGACCAAGACTTTTACACTTATCTAGATACTATTCTGCTCAAGAATCCGTGGAGCTATTCCCTACTCTTGCAAGGAAGGGAAAAGATAGGAGCTTGAAAGGTACTGTGGTGTACTATGACGGCCAGATGAATGACTCGCGGGTTAATGTAGGGTTGGCATGTACTGCTGCACTGGCAGGGGCAGCAGTTCTTAACCATGCCGAAGTAATATCCTTTTTGAAGGATGAGGTCAATGATAGAATTATTGGTGCACGCATCAGAGACAATATATCAGGTAGTATGAACCAGATTTTTTCACTCTTTTATGTCTAGAAGAAAAATTATCATGGCATAGTCTCATTTCAAAAATCGAAAATTTCTTTCCAATGTGGTTTAAGCACTTGAACGATGAATTATAAATCAGTACTGAAATTCTGCAGGGTTGAGGGTGTTGAATTAATTTAATCTCACATATGAAAGTGATGGTGTCCCTGGAATGAACAACCTTTTTAGTGAGTTGTTTTGATTGAACTTGCTTTATGTTGATCATGGATCATAACTTAGAAGATATAGGTTTTTCAAGGATGTAAAAGTTAGGTTTTCATATTAAGATCAAAACTTGACATTGCATATTTTATTTTATTAATACCAACCATAAAGTTACAATCTTGTTATCTCTTCCATCATCGTCCGTTCTGAGATAAAAAAATTGACATATTTTGTGAAATTACACCGACAACAAAGAACGTGAAGCTTTATGACAAATAATGTTGGTAATTGCTCAATTGTTGCAATTTTCTTGAAATTGTACCAGGAAAGGAGTTCGATACGTATGCAAAAGTTGTTGTCAATGCTGCTGGGCCATTTTGTGACTCTGTTAGAAAGATGGCTGACAAAGATGTTAGGCCCATTATCTGCCCCAGCAGTGGGGTTCATATTGTTCTGCCTGATTATTATTCACCCGAGGGAATGGGTCTAATCGTTCCTAAAACTAAGGATGGGCGTGTTATTTTTATGTTGCCATGGTTGGGGAGAACAATTGCTGGTACTACAGATTCCAATACCTCCATTACTGCACTTCCAGAGCCACATGAAGATGAGATTGAGTTTATCTTGGATGCCATCTCTGATTATCTCAAAGTGAAGGTACACAACTTTTGATGTTAACTACCATAGGCTGCCTCATCTGGACACCATGCATGCTTTCGTTTTAGTATCTTAGAAATTATTGGCTTTTGTTAAAAAGTTTGATTTTTTTTATGACAGTATTGGTCAAAAGACATGTTTATGTTCGCGATGAATCGCTATGCATGCTAGTTATGAACTTCATGTTGTTTAGTAGTTTTTTTCTTGATCTGCTCTAAATCAGTAGGTATTTGAGCGTTTAGGCTGATGTGATTAATTCTAGATCTAAGAACTATTTCTTTTCTTAAATTGTCCTGTTTATTTTATGGAGACGATGGTAACACCCTGGATATTTAGGTAAGAAGAACAGATGTTCTATCTGCCTGGAGTGGTATTCGACCTTTAGCAATGGATCCGGCTGCAAAGAATACAGAGAGCATCTCTAGAGATCATGTTGTATGTGAAGATTACCCTGGCCTAGTCACAATCACTGGTGGAAAATGGACTACTTATCGTAGGTAATATCAATCATACAAGAGTCTCACCTTATAAGAATAATCCTGTGTTCATATAAGGGTTATAGACAGTATAAGAAGCCTAGTTTTTCGACCATGTAGACTAATATTGCTGGATCTGTCTTTAATATGTCTCGTTTGTACTTATATTGTACTAAAAAACAAACCAATATCAGCATGGCAGAAGATGCAGTGAATGCTGCTATAAAATCTGGTAAGCTGAGCCCAGAAAATGACTGTATGACCTACAAGCTTCGGCTAATCGGTGGAGAGGGTTGGGAGCCTGCATATTTTACTGTTCTTGCCCAACAGTACGTACGCATGAAAAAAACTTACAGCGGGAAAGTCGTCCCTGGAGTAATGGACACTGCTGCAGCCAAACATTTGTCCCATGCCTATGGTACAATGGCCGAAAAGGTTGCTGCCATAGCCCAGGTTAGCCTTTCTTATCTAATTTGCATTCGGGGCTGTAACGTTTCACATGCTATATCGATTTCACTTCCACGCTGTAATACTTTTGGTGGAAGATTATATTATTCGTTCTTCAAGGAAATCAAGATAAAATGCTGCTCTCTTGTTTGATTTTCGTCTTTGAAAATATCAATATTTGGTGCAGAATGAAAGCTTGGGGAAGCGGCTGGCTCATGGTTACCCTTTTCTGGAGGCCGAGGTTGCTTACTGCGCCCGTCATGAATACTGTGAATCAGCCGTTGACTTTATCGCCAGAAGATCTCGGCTTGCTTTTCTCGACACGAATGCTGCCAGACGATCACTTCCTCGGATCATTCAAATACTAGCGACTGAGCATAACTGGGACAAATCGAGACAAAAGCAAGAGCTGGAGAAGGCCACAAACTTCTTAGAGACATTCAAGTCCTCAAAAAATGCCCAGTTTCATGATGGGAAACACAAATAGTGAGCATTATTAATCTATTTCTTGCTTTGTCCACGACAGAGCTGGAGTTCTACTGCAATTTTTGGAACCTCATGAATTGCTTGTCATTTTGCTGCATCTCTCTCTTACCCACACGAAAAATCAATAAGCTCGGCCTCCGAAAAAAGAGCAAGATCGTGGAATTGGGTATGAACGTTACCGATCTTTGTTTCTTAACATAACTTCACCCCCCTTGTTTGGATTTGAGTTCGAATAAATGAAAATCACGCGAAGAATTTTCTTTCTTAATTTCGAATGTTAGCTATTCCGTTCTTCTTTGGTGCTCTTATATTTGCTCGAAAATTCATTCTGCGTGTCGTAAGATTGCACATACGTTGCACTGGTTTGGTGTATTTAATCTTCGATGACTGATCTTATATGCAAAGTTTATACCCTGTGTAACTTTTTCTTTGAACTCGGAAGTCAGTCGAAACCGGATCTAAAATTCAGCTTCAAATTCGGTTCAAAATCTGAACATCATAACCCATTAAAATCCAAACGAGTGGGTTTGGTTTTTCAAAATTTTGAGACTTTGGGTCCGGTTGGAACAGCTCCGGCCGGTGATCATCCTTAGTTTAATCGACTATAATTAATTTAAAATATAATAATAATTGTATGATTGAGAATGAGATACGCGAGAAAGTAGAAAGTATGGATGGAGAAAAGATGCGCCAAATCTTGGCGGCTTTCCGAACCATGGTTACAGTAGCATCGCCGGCTCTAATGGCGTCTTCGTCATCCCTTGCATTCTTATCCAAATCCTCTCTTCTTCTCAGGCCTCTTCGCTCTTCGTTCCCTCGTTTCGCATGCTCCATCTCTTCTTCTTCTTCTTCTTCTTCTTTTGAATTCGACATCTCCTTCGCTCCCCCGGCGCCCAAGCCCAAACCAGAATCCGGAGTTTCTCGACTTGACCAATTTATCGACGCCAGCACCGGTCGCCAGCTCTTCATACCATGGATTGTCCGCGGTGAGGATGGAAACCTCACACTCCAGTCTCAACCTCCAGCCAGCTACCTCCATGCCGTGGCCGAATCTGAAGCCAAACCTAATAAGAAAAAGGACAGCACCAGTAAGAGTACAGTCCAGCCCAAGCTCTCCAAGGCCGCTCGTCGGTTTTATAACGAGAATTTCAGAGACTCCTCCCAGCGTCTCAGTAAGGTTCTCGCTGCTGCCGGAGGTAATAATGTGGACCGTTTATGGATTTTATTATTTAGGCGTAAAGATACGTTATTTATACTCATGAGAGAAAATCTGGAAAAAATTTCCTCTTTTCAAAGCTGAGGAAATGTGAACTTATAATATGAGTGCCTTTCATATGAATATCAGGGATGCAATGGCGAGATCATTTGTTGTGAACTTAAGGCGAGAAAGAAATTCAATATGAAATGGATTTTAATCAGTGCTCTTTTAAATAACTGCTGCACATTCTTACTAATACAATCACAAAACTGAGCCTGATTGCTGTTACTTTCCACAATTTTTTGATAGTGGCATCAAGACGAAGCAGCGAAGAGCTCATCTTTGATGGCAAAGTGACTGTTAACGGTTCTGTCTGCAATACTCCTCAGGTGAGCTACGAGTATTATCTTTCTGGGGGAAATTATTTTCTGCTGCAACTTTCAAATGTGTGTGCATATATCTTTGCAGACCCGTGTTGATCCTGCTAGGGATGTTATCTATGTCAATGGAAATCGTCTGCCGAAGAGACTGCCCCCAAAGGTGTACCTTGCCTTGAACAAGCCAAAAGGGTCTGTTGCTGTTACATAATACTTATTCCATATTTTCAACAGCTGGCTTCTTGTATTATTTTTAACTTTCAACCCCATTTTTCTTTATAAAATGTGAATATTAAGCAATAATAGCATGTATATTCCACTTTGATATTTTCTAAAGTTATTTATGACAGATACATATGCTCATCTGGGGAGAAAGAATCCAAGTCTGTATTGTCTTTGTTCGATGATTATCTAAAGAGTTGGGTATGTGAATTCTCCTTTAAAAATTAAATTATTAACCTTGATGCTCTTCAATTTAAGAAACAATGTACGAAAAATTGTAAAAATTTTACTTCTTTGGATTCTTTTTCTTCTATTTTATGACAATCATTAGAATTTTTGCATGTCATTATCATTTACTGAACCTATCTGTTACAATTTGAAAATTTCCTATGTTTTTTCACTCCCAGGATAAAATAAACCAAGGACAACCCAAGCCACGACTGTTTACTGTTGGCCGTCTTGATGTTGCCACTACTGGATTGATTATTGTCACTAATGATGGTAATCTATTTCATTGGGTCTGGTTCTTTGTCATATTATTCACAACTTATTTTACAATGCCAGATGTTAAAACCATTTATAATTCTGTGCTTTATCAGGAGATTTTGCTCAAAGTCTTTCTCATCCCTCTTCTAACTTATCGAAAGAGTAAGTGAAGTTTTTCTCATTTTGTGGAACTTCAATTGTGATGTATCTTTTACTGGTATGCGAATTTAAATTTATTGTTCAGTCTCAAAGAACTATTCACAAGCTGTTTAGATACATTGGCTTAGTTTATATTCCATATAGAACGTGATTAATGGCTTTAGGTAATTGACACACATCTATATAAAACTGAAGTAGCATTTCTGTAAATTTTCCAAATGTAGATACATTGCAACAATAGATGGCGATGTTAATAAGCGCCACTTAGTATCGATTAGTGAGGGAACTTTCATTGATGGCGTCCTATGCGTTCCAGATTCTGTGGAGTTATTGCCCCGTCAGCCAGATATATCAAGACCTCGCCTGCGTATTGTGGTATGAATGAGCTAAGTTTGGGATACCTGAGTATTTGTCAAGTCAATTTTTTTTTTTCATTTCTTTGTTCAACATAATCTAGTTAAGCGCTCTCTCAACATAATCTAGTATTCATGGAGACTAATTGATAAATGCCCTCCAGTTTAAATGTGCAAGTTTTTCCTTCTTCATCCAATTCCTTGGTGATAATCATGTTTCCTGAGCTGCACATAGAAATGATCGCAAGCCATGCAAAGAAGTTAAAAGTAGATAGAATGTTTTCCAACTGGTAGAATTAAACAAAGAGTGATGGTGCTTGTCTAATCATTGCAAGTGTGTGATTATTTATTTTGACTAAATTTTTCTCATTTCTCTTGAGTCTGATTTGGCTCTAAACAATTTTCACCCGCTGGTTTTTCATATGTTTTGAGTTTGATTTGTGGCTACTGTATGTATGTTCGTTCAAAATTCGTTCCCGTTCCAAAGATTGTGTAGGATATGATTTGTAGTCTCTCTTATTTGATATAGTTGCTGCAAACACAAATTGATGTCACTAGACTTCTGATTGCTAATATTTATTTGCTTGTATAGGTTCATGAAGGGAGGAATCATGAAGTTCGAGAACTTGTAAAAAATGCTGGTCTTGAGGTATTGGCTATTTACTATAATCATCTGCTGCTGTTTTGGTTTTCAACTTTTCACGTTAATAATTGCTTGGCGAGCCAGGATGTTGAAAAATGTGTTATAGAATCTAGTTTGAAATTGAGGTGAAAGAAGATTCCTTTCTTGGCATGTTGAAGGGATGGACCACTGAAAGTGTATACATTGTGTGACTTGTTCTCATATGATTTTGAATTTTCTCCTGAATGTGTGTTCTATTTTCTTTTGCTAATATTCTTCTACTGTTGTTTCAGATGCACTCTTTAAAACGTGTGCGAATAGGCGGCTATAGACTCCCATCAGATTTGGGGTAGTTGCTCTTTGCAATAAATTTCTGAAAGTTTGCATGATCATATATAATCCTCTGTTTGCGTATTTATCTTGAAAAAAATCTCAGTCAATGGAGTTGTTCTGTTGGAGGTCAAAACAAAAAGCAGCATCTTTGTTCATATTTTTTGGGCCTGCATGTTTTCCCTCTCAATCTGAGTCTGCTAAATTGGTAAATGTGGACACTCTTGGCTTATATACAGGCTTGGGAAGCACATTGAACTAAGACAGAGTGATCTCAAGACACTGAATTGGAGGAACTAAGCATGTTGGCTGAACCACCTGGGAGGTCTAATTTCCAAGCCTCCTACCATCTTTCAGTCTTCTCAACAGAAGTCTCGTATCCTTGCCAGGCTGGTCCGACATGAGATCAGAGCCACCCTCCATTGTTGTCCTTAACTTTGGGAAGAACAGAATGTCAGCTGATTCTGATTCGAGAAGCTCCGATGAGTTGAATTCATCTATCATTTGATTAAGATATCATTAGATTGATTTTGCTGCCGACACAGCCGCAACGCCTAGATGTTGAATTCCATAGCGTGAGATCGTAATTTGTATGCAATAGAGAT
This sequence comes from Begonia fuchsioides, assembly GCA_003255005.1. Taxonomy (NCBI): domain Eukaryota; kingdom Viridiplantae; phylum Streptophyta; class Magnoliopsida; order Cucurbitales; family Begoniaceae; genus Begonia; species Begonia fuchsioides. The sequence continues at coordinate 244,044 of QAOC01040495.1, read as the reverse complement.
CTAAATTTTATATGTTTCGTTTTCTTATCTGATTGATTATTTGAATACAAGATGCATATCACAATTCGGCACTCTCTTTTTTTCTTCAAATGTTCATTTCTGTACGTATCCAAATGAGTATAAATATGGAAAAATGTTAAATAACGAAGAAGGTACTTGCAAGAATAATAATCTGAAATCTGAATGCAGTTCTTCAGATCGAAAAAAGGTCTTTTTTGAGAAAACCTGGGATGAAGCTTTCTAAAATTGCACTGAAAAAAAGAACAAATTCTCACGCCAATTTAACCTTTTTTCAAGAGTCTAGATTAACCAAAAAAGAAGTAAAAAACCAACTCTTAAAATGAATAATATCAATAACCATTTACATCACGCACCTCCAAATCCGCTCGTAAAGGAAAAGAAAACACGGGAAATGATACGACAATAAGACAGCTTCGAACACAACAATAACCTCGGCAAGATAGCACATGCATTTGTCACAATAGCAGCTGCATCTTTGCTATTTGGGACACAAAAAAATATCCAGGGGTGGAGTAATTGAAGATATTAATGGGATAAAATCTCAGAAAGACGATCCAGCGCATTGCCAGGAACTTCTCTTCCAGGAACCTGGACCTTGAGTAGATTACTGTATCTGCAGACCAAATTGCAAATACCAAACAAGAACCAGGTCTTAAAATCGACCTTCTTTTGCAAATAAAAATTCTCTCTCATGGATTTTATCTCTCCCGCACTACATGAAGTAAGTTAATAAGATGGTGTAAACTCACTCGGCCATGGCGAACAAATGCTCATGCTCCATAATGAACGCAAGTAGGGCCTGCATAAAGAACCACGATCATTGTTATCTCACAAAAGGAGCACATTTGGCAAAATGAATCTTCTGTCACATAAATCATGGAAACTTACCTCACACGGCATGTTCAACAGTTCATAATAAGTTCGAACTCGATCAAATCTTTGTTGTACGGCATCCCCGTTAATTGAAGGGATAGCTGCCAGTGCCTACAACGCATTTTGAATGATAGAAAATATGAAACTTCTACAATCATAGTAAGTTAATGATAAGTTATTTGGTCAAGACCTGCCATTTAAATGATCTTTTATCCAATTTGAATTATGGTAATGCTAATAGGTCAATAAACCATCTAATTGGAAAACAAAGGTCAAGTATCAAACCAATCACATATTAGCATCACCCTCAATTAAAAGTGTATCAACTGTCGTGTTTTCTTAGCTTTTTCTCTTCTGATCATATTGACTTTAAGTTTTGCAAGTAAGATTGGCAATGGAAATATCACCTGTTCCAAAGCAATTGAATTCCGACAAATCTGCTGAACCCCAAAAAGATTGATAGATTTCATGGCAGCCAAGGCCTAAACATTAATTGAAAATTCTTGTTAGAATTGAAAGGTTAGCAGAAACTAGGGTATGGAATAGAAGAATTATAAAGGGTCTGAAAAACAAAAACTATAATGGGCCTTGTTTGAAAGATTATTAATTTCAATTAAAAAAACCCTAAAATACCAACAAACAACTAGGAAAAGGAAGTTTCCAAGGATATTATTGAATAGTATAATATCATTCACAAAAAAAAAATAAACAAGACTTAGTATACCTGTTTTTTATTTTGTAAGACACAATTGTATTGAAACAAAGTAAAATGTAAAGGACAAGAAAAACCCTCCCTAGTCCCTACTACAAGCACAAACGGTAGAGAAGATACACACCTTAATGGATGCATTTGCAGCAATACCACAAATTCCACCAAATATGTAATTTCGCTTTATTCCTGAGACAAAAGGCGCCATTTCCTCGTCCCTCCGTGTTATCTATTGGTTCACAAGAAATTATGCGTGAGATTTTCTCTAAGTGTAATATTTAGGAAAGGCTTTGACACACTCAAGAAGGAAAGTAATTCCACATGCAAAAAAATCAAAACCAAATGTTTTTTGGACAAAAAGGCACAAGGTTCCTTGTTAACTAGATCATAATATTCACCATTGCAGTAAGTGATATAATGAAGTCGTCTGGCTCTTCTGCATCTTGATCCTCCATGTACTCCCTATTCGTCATTTCCTGTTTAAAATATTCACATGTTGATATTATTTTGTGTTGGCGTTATTAAAATACTAGACAAAATGAAAGATTATGAAAGGTTCAATAAATTCAGGAAAATTCGTGTTTCACTAACCTGCAAATGGAAAATTGCCTCAAGCTGCATCTCTATACGTAGGACTTTTAGACAGTCAACAGCCAGTTTCTTATACTCATCAGCGAAGGATAAAAGATCCTTGGTAGGTGCAACAACGCCTGGAGTAAGACCTCTCTTTTCTCTGTCTTCTGGTTGATTCGAAGCTTTCAAAGATGTTTGTGCGAGCCTATATGGATAAAACAATCCATTGAAGCTACTGCAGTCAACTCTAAAGAGTAAAACAGAAAGTTCCTTTTTGTTTTTTTCTTGTCAGATTAAAAAGAGAATATATATATATATATATTGTTACGAGTTACGATCCTCCCCTACTCCCGTACTTTACTTGAGATGCTTCACTCGAGTTCTTTCCCGGTCAGCCCATTTTCCCAGCCCAAGAGTTCTGACCGGGGAAAGAAGCTCACCGGGAAAGAGCCCGAGTGAAACACTCCGAGTAAAGTGCGAGAGTAGGAGAATGTCGTAATATATATATATATGACAGTTTATCAATAGTCCACCATGTGTTTTCTAGTTCAGAAATCATATCCACTTAAACAATAGAAAGATCAACCATCCACCCAATAGTGCCGGAATGTTCAACGATTTGAACATAGAGCCATTTGTTGGTGTTTCTAAATTGAGCAACTTAATGTTTAAGATCATTTACTTTTGTATCATTATGACTTTATAAAAGGCTACCCTCACACGCATGAAGAACTGACGAAACTTACTTCTTGATTGAATCAGCAACATACTCCAATGAATCACTGAGCGATGCCAGCAAAATTAGTTTGTTATCATCACGAATCAGATTCTCCTGTAACACAAGTAGCAATTAAACAAATCAGATCAATGTTATTTTGTTCTCCAACGGTCTTTGATTAAAATGCATTAAGGTTGTACATTTAAATAGGTCAAAATGTAATTTAAGATGATGGTAAGAGATGAGAAGAAAAAGACAACACAGAATTCAAATAGAATATAAATTTAATACAGGTATCTATAAACACAGACCGGCTTTATTGGCTGTAAACTCGATAACAATTCACAGAGTTCCATTTCAACTTCAACTGTTTCTGCATCAGAAACACTATTTTCCACGTTCAGTTGATCAATTTGGCTGGACAGATATGCACTGGCTGGATCAAGGCGCATCAGTTTCTCGATATCATGCCTCCCAAGAAGCATGTAACTCTGCTTTTCCAGAACTGCCTGTATCAATTTTTTTGTTAGATAACTTGTAATCATAAACAAAGAAAATTTTGGATGAGCTATGATCTCAATCTAAAAAGTCGTCATCTTCTGCGTCTTTTCTCAATGACACTGATAAAATATTTTCAAATCTTTTTTTTTATCAACTGATTAAGATATTAGAAGTTCTAACTCAAATAGTTTCATTCATTTCATTTTAAAATTTTCAGATAACGTGGAAAGTTAACTAAAATTAGGAAGGAACAAAAGTTTGAAAGGTGACTAGACTACATATGGTTCTGAATGCGACAAGCATGCATTAGTCTAGCTACCATGATGAAACCAATCTTTAAAGAATAAAGATCATATGAATGCAGTTTGAGCTCCGCCAAAAAATCTAACTAAGGAGGGACGAGGTGTGATTTCTCAAAGAGCCTACTTTCTTTGAATTAGGCAAACAAAGAATTTTTTAACTCCAAATCTCATTTTTTATTAAGTGTATAATACGTCTCTACTCAAATATGGGCTTATGCCACGAAGAACAAGGGAATGCAAGGATTCCAAGGTAAAAAAGCAGGAGTTAGGAAGACGCAATAACATAAAAGAAATACTCTTTTTAATACAATAGGAGAAGGAAAAAAGCAATATTCTTGCCTCCATATAGGAAGTACGACATCTTTCAAATGCCCGCTCAAGGAAAGTTTGCACATACTTAACCAGATCTCCACCAAACTTAGGCATTGCTTGGGCCCACCCAAGAACCTAGATAGTAACTCCAATTTTTTAGAGCTTTTAATTTAGAAACAACTACAAATCATAAAAAATTGTCAACTGCTAATCTGAAAGAAAATTTTATTTAAAAGGGTGAAGCTTTGAAAGATATTGTTATCCATGACTCAAGTCCATGATTTTTGTGAGTTCAACGGGTAAACAAAAGAGTGTGTATAACTTGCCTCCTTAGCTAGAAAATCAATAGCCAATAGTCCCTGTAGGACAGGACGACCCTTTTCAACCGACGAAGTATAAGAAATAGCAGCATGTGCCCTTGGCCGAAATGCAGCAGGACCTACAAAATTACAGGAAATATGATCAACATAAAATGATAATAAAGAATCTGACGATAAAAGTGTGGAGCCATCATTAAACAACCACAAAGAAAACTGCAAACAGCCTGAAATATATGTGGATTATGAAATGTCATTCAACAATAACATGCATTCAACGAGCACTTTTCATTGACATGAACTTTTTTTGCGCCAACTACAAATCTACTTTTTTAAAGGATATTTCATCTTCCAAGCCAATTCGTATGGTTTCATGAATGCCAAAGATATCTCTTACTTAGATTAAAAGGACACATTTTTACCGTAAAAAAGGGAAAGCTAAAAGGAGACACTTTAAAGGAGAGGGATCAAACTACAAATTTTTATCTTCTGAATGAGGGCTCAAGGCAAAAAAATGTTCAATGAAACTGTAGAAGAATATTTAGAAGGTCCATGTTTGCACTAGCATCTACAATTCTTCTATGATAACTATCTCAAGATATAGGATGTCAGGAAAAATCTTCATTTGAATCCTATATACGTTTAAATAAATAAAGGTACACTAGTAGTGTATATATTCTGTTATCTCACGGGTGGATGAATGGAAAACTATAATGGTCATGCCGATCCTTAACAGGATGTCTTCCACTAACCACTTCAACACATCACAACAAATCAAAAAGATGATATGAATGAGTTTAACAGTAAACAGAACTTGCTTGATATGGCTTGCTGAACACTTTTTCGGTAATCAACAAACATGGTAGGCAAGAAATGGTCTTTCACAAAATTCTCCATAAAAGCGAGTAATCCATCATTCCTGCAGTTTTAAAATTTTGAATATTAAAAGTAAAAGTGTTAACGTGAATACTAGATTCCATCAGCCAAGTCAAAATCTTTGCTTTGATCAAGTTAAAATATATAATGGAAGTTTAGTGTCACTCCAGAAACCCCACGGAAAGTCATATGATAATAGCAATAAAAAAACAATAATATGTGGAAAAAGCAACCTCAAAACAGCTAATATTACACGAGAACATAACAGATAGATATCTTGACAAAACTTTCCAAACTCAAGTGAATAACCAGCTGGTACTTCAGAATCAACCCTTGATTTGACAGAAATTTGCGTGATTTTGAAATCAAAGTTTGATAAAAGTCACATGATATTGTTTGATAAAAGTCACTTTATGTCCATGCAAATCATAAACATTAATGTGAATATTTATAACTTACCCCAGCATAGAATACTTTCTGGGAAGCATTAAAGTGACTTTATCTGTGAACTACAGAAAAAGATAGAAACATAAGAAAAAACAAACTAAATAGGCATTGAATATAATTTAATTGTCTGCATGTTATTGAAACACTGAAGGGTAAATCTTCCCTCCAATAAAAATTCATAAATCACAACCTAATTCATTTTTTGAATATTTATATCAACATATTTTGGCAGTAGTAACCCTAGTTAGACATTTTTTAAATTGATCACAACTCTTTACTTCGTAGCTGTAATTCTCTTTTCTAGTTATTGTAAAACATACCTTGGTTGAAAAGAGGGATGACGAACCTGATTCAATACTAGCTTATAAGTGCTCTGATTAATGATTATGTTAGGGTTTCCCCCCAGGAGAATTTCCCTGGGATCGAGTAATCATCCATCGTCCAGACATCGAAAAAAACAGAGAAAAGAAAGAGGCAAATACTAAACTTGAATTTCTTGATTGATAGATCGTACGTAGGGTTAACACCTTTTAAATAGACTTCATGACCTAATTAATATGAAAAGACTAAACTGACCCACAAACTTAATTAAAATAACAACTAATAATTAATAATTAAATAATTAGACCCGTCGGGAATAATGTTTCCCTAAAAGGGAATCCTGATGATTTGGGTCCGTAACAGATTAATCGTTCTTTCTTATCCTTTGAAATTTTTATTCCTTAGATAATTACTACCTTCGTCGCTTTTATTATCTCCGCCTATTTCTTGCCCGATGTACCTTTAATGAAAATATAAAAAAAAAATCTTATTTTCTCCACACATGTACATATATTTAAAACAAAAACCTGGAGAACTGGCCGATATATCGATGCAGCAAGATACATGCCCTGTTCAGGCAAGACAGCCGCAGATCCATAACCTTCTTGTAATACATTAGACCCCCTCTTACTCCATCCTTGACGAATAAGATCTGCACCTAAATAGAAGAAGACCAAAAGTTGTGAACTAAAATTTTCAGTAGCGAACATGGAGAACTAAAATTTTCAGTATTAGAAGATGAGAATAAAAAAGAATATTTCCGTAGAAGAAGAATCATATTTATCCCATTACAGTTAAACAGATGTAAGAAATTATGCATTAAAGCAACCTCAAAGAATAACGACTGCAGTAAATTAGGCAAGTAAAATTAATTGCAAAATATACGTCTCTTGCTATCCTGAATCAAGTCATTTCCTGAATACAAGTTCCACAGGGAATCACTACTATTTGCTCCCCCCACCCCCTTCTTTACAAACTTGACAAAAAAACTGGTCCATAATCATGTTTGCAGAGATTACCTAATTTAAAAAATATTGGAAATATATGCTAAAGGAGACAAAAAAAATTATCTACGTAAAGAATGAATCAAGTCATCTACGGAATACGACGACCACAGGGAAACACTATTGTTTGCTTCCAGTGATTTCCTGAATTTTGACGTAAAATAGATTTTGAGACAGATTATCTAGCGTCCAATTAGGGACTATTAAAAAGATCTACGAGTGTCCAATTAGGGACTATTAAAAAGATCTATTTGCCTCTTTGTTTCCAGATTAGAAATACATAAGAATGACAAGAGGTGCGTCTAATGTTATCTAACACAATAAGTCATTAGTTGTGTAAGACGAGGTATTTTCCATCTTATCAGATTGTCTGTCAAAATGCAACTGAATTGACAATGAAAAGAAACATAATCTCAAACTGAATATTTTGTCCATCAAAAATCATACACAAAACAATCAGAATGTATAAGGAGAAAAATGAGAAAGTATAAACCATCAAAATGGAACAATTTTCTGTGTCAAACATCACATACGTTAGAAACAAAATATTAGTTTCTCAAAGACATCTCTTGACTTGCCTTGGTTAGAAACAGACATGTTCACATCTGTGAAGCGAAAAGCAAATGTAAGACCACCTTCTGCTGCATTTCTGTTACAATGAATAATAAGCATGATTGTATTCCATTCTACTAAATAAAGAATGAGGAGAAAACATAATTTCAGAAAAGAAATGAAAATAAAGTAGAAACTTCATACATAATTAATTAAAAAGAAACTAAAAGTGTGCCTAAATAGATTATAAATTAGGTGAGGAACTGGCTTCAGATTTTGTTGCTCCTTGCTGAAAATGGTCGGCAGCACTTTGCAAGCTAGATAAAAGGAACTGCAGCGGAACTACTATGTTTTCTGGAGTGTTCTTGCGTCGCTCTACTTAGCATGTAATGGATGTTCCTACTTTTATTATCTAATTGGATGGGGTATAATTTCCATTTAATCTCGGATAGCATTGTCAGCCAGCACGTTTTTTACCTTTGTGTCTCTTCCTTGTTAAGCAGGAAGCAAAAGGGAGAGCATAACTGGGTTAGGTATCTCCTTTCAGTCAAGATTATTAATTGAAATAACACATACTAAGAGCAAACCAAATCACCTTTTTTCTTTGGAAGGGACCTTGCTGGCAAGTCTAGCAGTTTGCATAGCAGCATCTGCTGATGCTGCTTCAGGTGTTGCACGCAGAATCTCACAAATAAGTTGTTGACATTCACTCTACAACAAAGTTAGAGAATTGTTTCGGTTAAAGAATTTTTATGTTCATTTAAGATGGGATCAGGTTGATAAACACATTTTTTCACAGGTTAAATGAGTGATAAATTTAACTGAAGGTGTAATTATTCGATGAGCGTTGGTTACCTGCAAAACTGTCAAGGCAAAGCCAATACTATAACCTCCAGTTGCTTGAGAAGCTTCAGAGTCTGGGTTCCAATTTGCATCCACAGACATTGAATTGGGCATCTTCATGTCCGGCTGCTTAGAAGATTTTGATTCCAAAAGCTCACCAACAATAACATGATTCTCTGTGTGATCATCACACACATTTCAATTATAAGAGTGACCAAAAACATAAAAGAATTTTGTCTCACCGAATATCCGGACAACTGAGTCCAAAACTGAACTAAGCAGCTCTTTTGCAGAAGCTTGTGCTTTTCCTTCAGGTGCCATCACTGGCGAAACAGGGCTCACAGCCAGCAGTGTGCCAACAGATGATGTGCCATTCTGTCGTTTCTGTTTCAGAAATTGATAATTTTCCATTTGCTCCTTCATGATATGTAATCCATTGGCAGCTGTGCGGTCAGTCTTATGGAATCCAGATCTCGAAGAATTTACTCGATTCATATGAGCCTTAATTTTTGAAGTTATAACCTCATGGATCGTTGGTCGCAATCTTTGGCTGTATGGAGCAAAATCAAACTAGTAAATTTTAAATATAAACTGCAAAACAGTTACACCTAATCCAACCAAAACTTACTACTTTTTACTATCCACGCCATCTCTTCTAATAATAGTTACCAAAGATTTTTGGGATCTTGTTTCAAATTTTTTACTTATCTCAAAGAGAAAATTGATGCACCAACCTCAACCAGAAAGATAAATCAATAAAGTAAGATTCTTTTTAGCACCTTAATTTAAGCTTTTCAGATCATGGTATTTTAACAATTTCATAGAACTGTAAAATTAAATAAGTGAGAGGAGCATTAGAATTAGGCTTGCACCTCGAGGTAATAATAAAAAACCATTAAACTAAATAAAAAAATATGTTAGCTCATTTTCGTTTTTCTAGAATAATGATAATAAAACACGAAGTGTTTCTCATCACAAAAATATAAGGAAGCAATACTTATGAATATAAAATGAAAGCAGACAACAAACCATATAATAGCACCAGCAGCTGCAACTTTTCCAAGCATGAAAAGGCACTCAACCATGGTGAGCAAATATTTGACACTCAGAGAAGCATCACTCTTTTTTATTGTTTCCTACATTTGAATACAAATCAAACCACCTTAGCAAAAAGAATAAATGAAGTGTCATGATCCATATAAAGTAGAAATCTAGAGTTCAAGATTCCCACAAGAAACTCGTCTGGGGTGGAATTCGACAACCACGTTGGCATAAGACGAGCCATCATTTTAGTATCCTTTAGGATGCCATCTCCACTGTTGCTTCTGGCTGATGCCGAATTTCCATCTAACATAATTTCATTGTTTAGTTCCATCACCCTCTCCTCATCATAGCCGTCAAACGAAGATCTGAAAAAACCTCCTTTCTCATATCAGCGCATCCAAAATTGAAATGCAGATAAAAGTACAGGAAAACTTTCTTCGGATTTACTGAAGATTTTTGGAACTTATATCATTAAGCATTTGCATCAACATTTACTCAGAAACTAGAAGCAGGGAAATCAAAGGAGCCTCGATTAGTCAAACCAACATCACAAATAATTTTTGAGTATTGAAGTTTGTAATCAAGCCTTAAAAATAGTTCTTCATATACACCCTCAACAAAACTAATGCCAGAACAAGATAATTGATAAAATATTATGAAAACCATCAGAGTGACGAACTAACAATTAGATACCTCATATTACTAAATAAAGGAAAAAAGAGTCACTTGCGTTAAAATGTTTTGTATGAGTCATGTTAAAGTTGACAGAATACTGCACTTATAACAAAAAGGAAAGAAACTTTGGGAACAACTTGAGTTCAAGACATCAGGAAAGACGACACACAACTATGTTTGATATTAAGGAGTAAGACCCATCAAACTCGTGAGAGGAGTGAGGTAGGCTTGGATTGGGATCAATTTTGGTGGTGTTTTGAGCGATTACGGATTCTAAGAGACTTTCTATATTCAGTAAGAGAAAACAAAAGGAAAGAGCAGTTAACAACAGAACATGATAATGTAAATTCTTACCCGCCATCAATAGAACTTGGTCTATATGATCCATCTGCATGAACAACAAACTGATTATCCCCTTTCATGGACCTAGTTCTTCGAGACAGCGATTGCGAGCTGTTTAGTGATAATGCCACAGCAGCAGAAGTTGACACTTCATCATCGATTTCCCGCATGCTTGAGGCTGCAAAGCTGCACAAACATATTTTTCACAAGATTAATTACAGATAGAATAGAAAAAATAATTTAGTATTTGAATATCTTAATATGATTATTTACCCAATTATCATTATTTATGTTTTATAGTTCTTACAGTCATTATGAATGTTATTCCTAGCAAACCAACAATATGCGGTATGATATTTATTTTTACAAAATAAATACAAAAATGTTATGCACTCAAATTGAGTTCGGTACACTTCCACAGTACCATCTTGTTGCAAGGTTTGCAAGTGGTCACAACTGGTCTCATCATTCAAATGGCTAAATCTCTCCAACAATTTTTCATTTTGAACTCCAGCCAAGATTGGAATGGCCAAGTCCTATACTCTAATTGGAAGCACAATAACGGCGCTCCTAAACATACAATTGCCGTCTCCAATTTTCTCACCTTCGTTAACTTGTTGATATTCAAGTACTCGTTGACGCATCAAATCCACCTTTTTGGATCTCTTTCAGTGACAATATTTATTCCCATCTATTTTTTTGAAGCAAATGTATTTCTATTTTCAAATGTCTGTCTACATTCATTATTACAGAGTTTCATGAAACGAACCAAATAATACATAAGTGGGCAATTTTTGTTCACTATTTACATAACATAAAGAGTAACTACCTAATTAATGAAAAGAAAAGTTCAATGAAAACATAATACCTGTATTCACCTTTGTTGTAAAGATGTGCGTGCAAATCCTCAAGAATTTTAAAAAAAATAACACCTTTCAACTTTGTCAACTCTGATCTGACATCCTGGAGAGCACCAACCTGGGAGATGAACATCATGTCATGGATCAGTGACAAAATTATTCTCCAATCTCTAGAGAAGTTTCATAAGCAACAGATCACGTCAAACTCAAGAACCACTTAAAGAAGTTTTGAACACTCTCTTGCTCAAAAGAGAAGTCATGTCTCAAAAGTATAATAACTCCATGTGATATTATGGTGGAGGATGACAAAGAAGAAAGAAAAGCATTACTGTTTGGATTCCTTCTCGTTCAAGCATCAAGGTTGATTGAACATGAAGTTGAACTGCTGCATACAGCTGCTTGTCTTCAATGAGCTTGTCAATTCTAGCAGGAACCTGTGTCCCGTTTGATGTTAATGTAATACATTAATAATATTGGTGGCTGAGCATTTAATACTCAACTAATCAAAAGACTAAGTAAGAGGTAAAAAATAGTATTAGATCAATACAGAAGCTCTTTGTTCCTGTTAACAAAAAAGATCAAATGCAATATAATAACAAATTTAGAAATGTCACGTGAGAATCAAAAAATGTTATAGACGATTAAACAAATATCAACCCATAAACTTAAGCAATGATAATTTATTGAGGTATCAGACGTAATAAATGAATCTCTTCAATTTAAATCAGATAGAAATTGGAAGAATCCAAGTGCAAGGACCTTTAAAATTAGACCTGAACACAATGAGTAATACTAATAAACGACATAATGATTAACTGAGTTTAATCCAACAACTTGACCAAATACACTTATCTTTAATGAAGTTTAAATAACAATGAGAAGGTTGACCAGAAACAATTCATTTAATGAAGTTGATGAACCTTATCATATCAAGTAGGCAGCGAGGCAAACCAACCTTAGCTATGCCCTCGATTTGATCTAGGAGAGAGATAATGTGCCGTAATGTAACAGAACGATACCACAGCTGATGCAATTGCTTATTGCGGACACTCAAACGCTTTTTTGCCTCAGCCAAATCAACTTTTAAGACTGAAATTTGTTCTGTAGATTCGCTGAACAGTCGTAAGATCTAAAAAAAATAAAATTAACACGATAGTAACAAAAAATCAAAAGTTATGAAAAAAAATGAAAAAACAAAAAGGGAAAGAAATTTCATAAACCAGTTTAGCATCGGAAAATCATAATACTGACTTGGTAATCATAAGATAGGTAATGTATAATTTTTGACGATGCCATATATAAGCCTCATAATTATGCAAGAGTCCTTCATCAGTCTATATTTTCATCAGAAAAAAATAACCATATTTGAATTTAAGAATCATAGAAGCAGAGGTACTTGAACAAAACAGAACACAGTTCCCACTTCTTCCATGAAATTCAGCATGTACTTTAATTAATTTGAAAACACTACTAATCACATCTGTCATCAGAAAGTAAGAGGCCAGGACTAAAAAAATGTTCAAAGATTCTACATAGCTCATGTACTTTTATCAATATGAAAATATAAAAAAGGTATTACCCTTAAAATAGAGGATGCTTGGAGTGGTTCTACACCACAGACTAGATAATGACACTGGAAAAGGAGGAAACAGATAATACAACAAACCTGCGAATAGTTTTGAATTGCCCTATTGAAGCCACTGTGATAAGCATGAACAACTTCATCTACAACTTCTTCGATGACATCACTTTGTTCCTTCAAAATTTGTACATCCCCTTCGCGGTCTTTTGAAGTCAAGATATGAACAACATGAGGCAATGAATCAAATCGTGCAGCAGCCCAGCTCTCATCTATCCTTGAAAGCTCTTCTCTTAGATACTACATCCAAAATATCACCACAAAAATATATTTGCATTGTGCATTAGATTCCAATTTGAACTTGCATTATAAGATGAAAATATATGGAAATTGTATACAAAAAATTTGACAAGCACAGAAATCAGATAAAAATGTTGTCCAGAGTGACAATATCAAAGGCATCCACCTACAATAATATTCATGACAGCAAATATAATGTAGCATTTCCTTAAGCTCTTATTAGCACTAAGCAGTTTTCTCTAATCCTAACAATAAATCCATGTGTTTATTTCCTAGTTCTTAGTATGATACGGGTGTGTCCTGCAACAATTGTGGGCGAACAATGGTGACCAGGTTCTGATTTTGCTTGTACAAATCTATATGTTTCCTTGAGGAAGGAAAATAAACTCAGTGCAAAGAAAAAAAAGTAAGAGTAGTCACGTCTGTCATTTTATAAAAACATATCCCTTCTTTCTTGGACTTCTTTGAATAATTCATCATACGTCTTAATATCAACAAACATGATAAAACAGTACCGAGGTAACTCGTACTGATAATATCCTTTGGCTGCAATGCCAACTCAAGAATAAAATACATACAGATTTCCAGTATTGCATTCCAAAACAAAAAGTGCCCAGTCATGAAAAATTACAAATTTAGATATCCAAATTTGAAATCCAACAAAAATATGTTTCCAATTTAAAATAGAAATACAAAGTTAACTTCAACAAAATGAATTGAAGAAAAGCTTACAGATTTCTCTGGAGACACAGGCAATCCATCAAAAAATCCCATCTGAAAAGATTTGCAAACGAATATTCCAAAGCAACTGATGGGTAAAAAATCATCCCAAAGTACCTTGAATCAGGCTGAAAGAAAGCATCTCATTATAAAAGAATTCTAGGAGGCATAATTTACGTTTTTCATCTTTTTACAGTGAAAGACTAACATTAATATTTGGGAGGGGTGTTAAATGAATTTTCTAAAGCATGAGCATTCAAAAGCTTAGACTTACAAGCAGCATTCAATTAAATGAATCTTACAAAATAGACAACCATTACTATTTTTAGAAGTAACATGTAAACCAAATGTGGTCTTTGTTGATCGGAACTTCAATTGGATTGGAACCACACATTCATAATTAAAACACATCTTTGACAACCATAATACAAAAATTTATTTTTCCATCTTTTGTATTGATGAAGGAACGTCACAATGATTATCCAACTGATAAACAAACACAAATCGATTTCATTTTGAAAAGTGAAAAACAAAAAGATTAGCAATGCTCCTCACAAAGATTAAAAAACTGCACATGTTGATGTTTCATTGTGAGATGGTACAGAGGCAGCAGGCCTCTTAAAATAGAAAGATTACTGTCTATCTTTGTCTTCATTTATTTTACTTTCCATTTTCTCATCAGAAAGATGGAAGCTCTATGAACATAAGGAAATACCTCCAGATCCAGCTGGAGGAACATCAACAACATTATCAAATACGAATAGCTACTGATAAGCTACGGTAAATGATAAATTATCACATTTCGCATCTAAAATTCATAAAATGAAACTACATATTCCAAATTGGTACGTGAATTCACAAAGTAAATGATGATGAATGAACAAGCGGTGGGTTCAGAAACTGAGGGAGAGAGGGATCCATGTGAAATGAACATGCGTGTCATTTAGTGAGGAACAAAGCACTATCAATGCAGAAGCAGAACAAAGAAAACAGAATCAGAGAACAAGAAGAAGACAAGGAAACAAGAAAACCGCGAAAAAACAAATAAATCATTAAACAGTATGCGAGACTCCGTGAAGAACAACTTACAGAGACGGTGATTCCTTCGGAACTTGGATACAAATAGACATCTAAACAGGCGATTGATGAGCTCGATGAGATAAATTGTAGACGGAATTAGCCGCCAGTCGTCGAGATGCAAATAACCGTTCGAATCAAAGTAAATAATCAGCTGATTAGCTATTTAATCTGGCCGACGAGATGGAAATAGCCATGAAAATAGTCGAATAGATGTTGCCAGTCGAGATGCAAATCGCCTTAAGGATTAAGGAGGGAGGAACGTCGACTGAGGAGTTAGAAGTAAATTTCGTTGCGGGAGATTTGGGTATAATTCGGTTCAGATCGGGTTGTGAGACACGTAAAAACGGGTATGGTGGTCGAGTTAGGCGCTTTAAACCAAACTGATCGACTCACTATTGTGGTTTGGTTTTTGGGTCATCTTTGATCGACTGCCCCGCAATTTCTCAAGACTACATTTCTGATTGGAATTTGGATAAAATATCCAAAAATTCTAAACTTTAAAGAAATAAATCAAAAATCTTAAATTTAGAAATATATCAAAAAATTTCTGATAAAAGACGACCCAATCATAGTCGTGAGGTCTACAAGACTCATCCTCACTTAAAATGAGTCTTCTCAAATGGGTCTGCAACTCTCGGTGTCTGATCGGTTCATTATCAAAAATATTGTAATCAAGTCTATAGAGCTGACATTCGAGCGAGCCCGAGCCTGGCTCGAGCTCGAAAAATGAGCTCGACAGCTCGAGCCAGCCAGCCAAGCTAGCATGCGTGCTCGCTGGCTGGCTTGCCAGGCTCGAACAACTCGAGCCTGGCAAGCCCTCCCCTCTCCCGGCAACTCGAGCCCTCCCCTCTCCTCGTTGATTCGCCGTTGGTTTCGAGTTTGACGGGCACCAATGCTGTGTTTCGCCGGTCTGTTTCGATTTTTTCGGCCACTGATTCTTCGATTCGCCGTCGTTGTTTTCGTCGGCCACCGAAACTTTGATTCTCCGTTGGTGTTTCGTGCCCCGTCGTTGCCGTAGCTCTGTTACTTCCTCGTCGTCGTGGATTCTGTCGCCGTCTGTTTCGTCGCTCGCCGTCTCGAACCGACTCCTCTCTCTCTCTCTCCCGTTCTCGGGTGGGATTTGTGCGTGAGTCAGACTCACGCCCCCCTCCATCTCTCTCTCTCTCTCCACGTGGCATCAGGCAACGGTCATGATGGCAGTTGCTTGATGATCCAACGGTCATACAACTATTTAAGAATATATTAATCTTAATTATAAACGAGTTCATCGTAGTATACTGAGAGATGACATTATTATAATATACGAAAGTATGAAAGGTCACTTAATCGATTTATTTGTTAATGCTCTTACTATGTCCATTTGCATCACATCCGACTCATGGAGTGCACCTAACTCACTCGGATATATAGTCGTCACTTTTAATTTTTTTGATGAGAAATGACAACTGAATAAAAGAATATTAGGCTTCTGTACCTGTGAATATCTACATAGTGATAGTACGATTTATTAATATATAGTCGGTATTTTACAAGAGTATTCAATTAAATATAGAATTTTTAGTATCACGTTAGATAATGTTTCCGCTAACGATGTTTGTGTTGCTCAATTTGAAAGATTATTTCAATGCGATAATATTCAAACATTTTTTTTTCACATGCGATGCGTATGTCATATTTTAAACTTAATTATTAAAGATGACATGCAATTTATTTCTCTACATATAGATGCAATTAGAAATGCAATTTCCTATAATACGTCATTTAATGTCCGACAACAAGAATATAAAGAATTTTGTAAAGCCTCTAATATTAAACATATAAAATTAAAAACAGATGTCTCAACTAAGTGAAATTCGACTTATTTAATGTTAGAAAATGTTAAATTGTATTGGTTTGTTATTTGTGCATATATTAGTGAAAAAAACAAATTGTTTAACTTTAAATCAAAGTAGTTGCGATATTGCTAATTTATTTCTTGAATTTTTATCACCATTTTTTAGGCCATTAAGGAATGTTCGAGAATTTATTATACTACTGCACATCGTGTTCTTCCAATTTTTGTAAATTTAACGAGTACTTTTGAAAAATATAAACAAATAAATGATTTTTTTGATATAGTTGATAGTATGAAAATTAAATTTAAAAAATATTAGTTTGACGTTCCTAATATTTTTTCTTTTGCATGTCTAATGCATTCTCGTTTTAAAATAATATGAACTAAATTAATGCTCGATACAATTTCTAGTAATTTAGGTATCGGTACTCAATTAAGTCCTAGTCAATTAAAAAATGATCTTTCGATGTTATTGTTGACTTATCAATGTAAATATTCTGATTTTACTCGTTTTTCTCATATTACTTCGAGCTCTAATCGTAGTTCTTCTTCCTCACGTCGCCTACAATTCATGGAAAACATACATGCGAAAATAAATAGTGATATTTTATTTTATGGTTTGAAGAAAAATAAACTCGATGATTATTTAGAAATACGGCATAAAATTCCACCTGATGATAATTTTGATATATTAGGGTGGTGAAAAACCAACGAGAGCCAATTTCTACTTCTTTCTAAGATGACACGAGATTTACTAATACCCATTGTTTCTACTGTAGCTTACGAATCTGCTTTTAATGCAGGTGGTCGTGTATATGATGATTGTCGAGGAAGTCTTCCACCGGATCTCGTGGAAGCTTTGATATGCATGAATGATTGGTTCGACGCCGTGAAGAGAGACCAACAACGCAAGGATGCCATTGCCGAAGAATTCAAACATTTGGAGTTCGAGAACTAAATTTAGAAATGTTTGAAAGTGTAATTTTTTGTAATTTTTTACACTTGTAAATTTTAAATTTATTCCAATAAAATATTTACACATTTCTACGTTTATCACATTTTCAATCTTACAACAACGAAAACAACTTGTTAAAAAATATATACAAGATACATGTATTAAAAATTATTTGGCTCGTTTGGCTCGGCTCGAGGCTCGCCAGCCTGCTCGAGCCTAAATTTTTTGAAAAAAGCTCGACAGACTCAGCTCGAATAGGCTTGACAGGCTCGGCTCAAAAAGCTCGACAGACTCAACGAGCCAGATGATTTCTGGCTCGGCTCGCTCGAGCCGGCTCGAATGACAGCTCTAAGAGTCTATGGATAAGTTTGTAGATCAATACACCATACGTGAGGTTTTTTCAGACCTTCTCTCTGCATCTTTGTCATATGTCTCAATATCATGTGTCTCGGGTTGAATCATCGTCCCGTGTACAACATGAACATCATATTGAATTGAAGAAAAACTTACAGATTCCCCAATAAAAAAATTATTTTCAATTTTACCTAATAAATATCAATTTATCAAGTGTAACCGAATTGAGCACTCAATTGTGCAAAATCAAAGAGCAAAACATTACCAATAATGTAAAATTTATAGAAGCAATAAGAATAAAATAGACATAAACTTGAATTTAGGGAATTAACGAAACATTTAACATGAATATTAAGAATGATTAAAAGAAAGTTGAAAGTGCTCATATACTGAAGGAATTATTGATATTTGCTTAATAAAATACTATTTTACAATTTATTATTATAGTATTGGGTCGGGTATTGACGAGAGACCCGATAAACCCGCTCAGCTATTGTTTTCGTGAAAATAGGCAGGAAAACGCAAGAGCTAAATTACTGAAGAGATCGGCGCCGCGACGGAGAGCCGACCGGACGGAGCAGCGGTTGAGGTTCCAGCAAGGATGTCTTTAGCCTAGTCTAGATTTCATCCACCGTCAACAATCTCTAGTTTCGTCTTCTTTACTCTCGTTTTTCTTTCCAGCGGGATCCGCTCATTTCGGAAGACAATGGATTCTCCCAGCCATAGTCCGGAGTTGTTTCATTCGTTCCCTCCTATTCCATTCACTCTTTATATACCCGACGATAACCTCAATTCTAACCCTTATTATAGCCGCAATCTTGACCCATCACCAACAACAATGGCGATCCCAGTTCAAAATACTAACCCTAACCTCAACACAAGTTCTTATTTTCCGTTCCATATACCTAAGAAGCGGAGAAGAGGCAGAACTCATCGACGTGCGGCTCCTTTTCAACCTCATTTATTTACTAGTAGTATATATAACGGTAGTAATGATCTTGGAGCGTCATCTTCTGCACCAGTTGCAGCTCCTCCGAGCACGAACGCTGAAAACATGAGTTCTTTGCCACCCAATGTGACCATGCCCACCCCAACTATAGCTGATGAGATTATCACGATCAATAAAGAATCCACTGCGGAGGCCTTGATTGCTTTGACTGCTGGGTTTCCGGCTGATTCCCTGACAGAGGAGGAAATAGACGCAGGGATAGTTCCAGTCGTTGGGGGCATCGAACAGGTCAACTACATCCTTATTCGGAATCATATCATTGCCAAATGGCGTGAAAATGTTTCAAATTGGGTAACAAAAGAGGTGTTTCTTGACTCTATACCTAAACACTGCCATAATCTTTTAGATTCTACTTATAACTATTTAGTTTCACATGGATACATTAATTTTGGGGTTGCGCCATCCATTAAAGATACGATTCCAGCTGCAGCCACTAAACCTAGTGTTATTGTAATTGGTGCTGGATTGGCAGGATTGGCTGCTGCTAGGCAAATGATGCGGTTTGGGTTCAAAGTTACAGTTTTAGAAGGTAGAAAGAGAGCAGGTGGGCGAGTTTATACAAAGAAGATGGAAGGAGGAAATAGGCTATCTGCAGCTGCAGATTTGGGTGGCAGTGTTTTGACAGGTACGCACGGGAATCCTCTTGGGATTATGGCAAGACAATTGGGATTCCTTCTTCACAAGGTTAGAGATAAGTGCCCATTGTATAGTCTGGATGGAAAGCCAGTGGATCCTGATATGGATACGAAGGTAGAAATTGCTTTCAATCATCTTTTAGATAAAGCCGGTAGACTTAGGCAGTTGATGGGTGATGTCTCAGTCGATGTTTCTCTTGGTGCTGCATTGGAAACTTTTCGGCCGGTTTATGGGGAAGCAGTGAATAACGAAGAAGTGAACTTGTTTAACTGGCATCTTGCAAATTTGGAATATGCGAATGCAGGATTACTGTCAAAACTTTCTCTTGCATTTTGGGATCAAGATGACCCATATGATATGGGAGGGGACCATTGCTTCTTACCTGGGGGAAATGGCAGAATTATCCAAGCATTGGCTGAAAGTGTGCCAATTTTGTATGAAAAAACTGTGAACACTATTCGGTATGGTGGCGATGGAGTTCAAGTCATTGCAGGAAGCCAGGTTTTTGAGGGTGATATGGCATTATGTACTGTTTCACTTGGGGTTCTTAAAAGTGGTTCGATCAAGTTTGTCCCAGAGTTGCCTCAGAGAAAGTTGGATGGGATAAAGAGGTTGGGATTTGGGTTATTGAATAAAGTTGCAATGCTTTTTCCTTATGTTTTCTGGGATATGAATCTTGATACATTTGGGCATCTTTCTGATGATTCTAGTCGCCGTGGAGAATTTTTCTTGTTTTACAATTATGCAACAGTTGCTGGTGGTCCTCTGTTAATTGCTTTGGTGGCTGGGGAAGCTGCTCATAGGTTTGAGAGCATGCCCCCTACGGATGCTGTTACTAAAGTTATACAAATTCTTAGAGGTGATATTTCTGTAATTTTTAAATAAAGTTATCATATTTTCCCATCTGGCAAGCTTTCTCTTTTGAATGGAAAGTATTCATTGATGCGAATCCACCCATATAGATTAACCAATAAAAAATATTTTCTTAATTTTTGTGACTAATTCTGTTTTCATTGCTTCCTAATCTTACCAGCCTGCGTCACTAACAAAATAGACATCTTTCAAGGCACCTATATGAATTTGGACTTTGATCATGATTGCGTTTAATGAACTCTTTTTTTTTCTGAATCTAAGTATATTTGATTTTTCTTGATACAATAAACATGGAAGCAGGTATTTTTGATCCCCAAGGAATCGATGTCCCAGAACCTCTCCAAACTGTCTGTACAAGATGGGGTAGTGATCCATTTAGTTTTGGGTCTTACTCTAACGTTGCAGTAGGAGCATCAGGGGATGACTATGATATATTGGCAGAAACTGTTGGAGATGGAAGACTTTTCTTTGCTGGAGAAGCAACTACTAGGCGATATCCTGCAACAATGCATGGAGCTTTTCTTACTGGGTTAAGAGAAGCTGCAAATATGGTACACTATGCCAATGCACGGGCCCTTAGGACAACTGTTGATATGAGTCTGACAAAGAATGCCCATTCTTGTGCTTGCCTTTTGGCAGATCTATTTAGGGAACCTGATTTAGAATTTGGAAGTTTCTCAATCATTTTTGGCCGGAACAATACTGACCCAAAGTCTCCGGCGATTCTAAGATTGGCATTTAATGAGCGTCGAAAGAAAAGCCATGACATTGTCAGAGCAGATCAACAGCACACAAATAAACTATTATTTCACCAGCTTCAGTCGCACTTCAATCAGCAACAACTTCATGTGTACACTCTGTTATCCAGGCAACAGGCTCTTGAGTTGAGAGAAGTGAGAGGGGGTGATGAGATGAGGTTGAACTTCCTTTGTGAAAAGTTAGGAGCAAAGCTTGTTGGTAGAAAAGGATTGGGACCTAGTGCTGATTCTGTGATTACTGCCATTAAGGCTGAGCGAGGAAATAGAAAGCCCTCGACTGCAATAGCCTTTAAATCAGGTGAGCTTTGGGGATTGATAATAATATCTTTTTTTTTTCAATTGTTAAAGCTATTATATCATTCCAATGAACTTTTTAGTGATAATTCATTAGGTGCGTCAGGGTTAAAAACTAGTACAGTGAAGCAAAAGGTTATTAGGTATTATCCATCGACTATCTTTATCAACTTTCTCAAATTTCAAGCACATCCTTTCATGTGAATTTTTTTCTTCATGTCATTTGAATATCACAGAAGGGCTAAAATAGTAAGCAGTAGCAATAGGCCGGCACTTCCCACTGTAAATGGAAAAGTATCTGAGGAAAGCAGAGGTTTAGATCAAGCGCTACCTGAAACGGTTGTCGCAGGTATTTAGTTATTCTAGTTTTCAGTAAATGGGGAGATGAATATCTACCGATCCTTTTGTTTATGTAGAAATTCGCAAAAACAAAAAAGGCTAAAGAAAATTTAGATTCAAAATCTTTCATTCTGTATATGAGAGGTAATGTTAGAACACATGGAAACTAATATTCTTTTATAAATTTATGCCGGAGGACCAGTTCTAATGTAAGATGATGAAATGAAACAGACCCGTTTCTCAGCAAAAAATTGTTGTGTTGGCATTTTCTGCGTTTCCTCTGTTACAGAATTAGCACAACGGCAAAATCAAGATGATGCTTCGAATCAAAGAATAAATGTGAATGGATCATCCATGTCATAAAGGTGAGGCGTGACTGCAATTCTTCATTCTGTGTGTAAGCTTCTTGGAATTTCTGTTCGTCACGTCATTTGATTTATTTTTGATTTTGGGTTCAGTTGATTGTGGCGCTTTTGATATGGTATCATCTTCTTTTCATTTAATAATCTATATTTCTCATTTCAAAATTATTTTCGGTGTAGCTTTGTATATGCTGAGTTTGGTAACTTGACAATATTCATGTTGTGTGTCAGTAAAACACCAAGCTTTAACATTCATGCAGTCTGCTTCAAATGATTCACCTCTGATTTGTATGTTATCCCAGAGGGAATAGTCAGCATACAAAGCTTGACCGTTTTTGAGTCTGTTCAGAAAGCCCACGCCTCTCGCAGCAGATGGCTTGTCACTGGCTGACGTTTCTAGTCCAATTGAACATGTTCCACAAAAGATAGTGCATCTGGGTAGTCCTGTAATCTGACTCGGAAACTGAAGCATTTTGTCGCAGCTGAAGAAGAATTATCTGTAGTCCAGCCATTGTTGCTGCTCAAGAAAGCTTTCTAGTTCTGGAGGACCTCTGCCTGGACTGCCTTAATTGAAGGCCTCTGGAAGTTAGAAAACTTTGTAAGTTTGTATGCCAGATTTTTGGCTCCGGAAAGATGCCGCTGAGAGGCCCTGTAAAGCAGTGAAAAAAGATATTTCTTTTTTTAGACGTGACGGCGATGGGATAATGTGCGTGTAATAACAATTTGTCTTAATTGAGATTTAAGTTTAACTGCGAGATTATGTAGGATATGTGTGATTAAATTTGAGACAAGGGCAAATAGGGATGTCTTCTTCCTTGTACATAATCGAACGAACGACTTCGACGGTGAAGAGAGCAATCGCTTGTTGTGGAGACGAATAATGGTGCGAAAGGGGGGAAAGAAACCACCGGCGATGTTGGCGATAGCGATGAAGACGATATCTTCTTTTTCCGCTATTCTTCGGCTCCGGATTCGTCTTCCTCGCAGTCTCTTTCTTTCTCCAAAGCCTCTAACAAGCCCGGTGGCGGCTCTGCTGGTTTAGCTCCTTCCAAATCTACTCTATACATCTCCAACCTCGATTATTCTCTCACCAACTCCGATCTGCACACCCTCTTCTCCACTCTTGGCAAGCTCGCACGCGTCACCGTCTTGAAAGACCGGCAGACTCGCCAATCGCGCGGCGTTGCTTTCATTCAATTCGTTTCTCGAGACGACGCGATCAAGGCTGCTCGTGAAATGAACGGCAAGATTCTGAAGGGACGAACTTTGTCTGCGTCTATAGCCACCGACAATGGCCGAGCGGCCGAGTTTATCAGGAAGAGAGTGTACGGAGACAAAAGCAGGTGCTATGAGTGTGGCTCAGACGATGGGCATCTGTCCTACGAGTGTCCTCGCAATCAGCTGGGTCGGAGAGAACGCCCAGAGGCAAAGAGATCGAGGCGAGGTGACAAAGATGGCGGCGGGGTGAGGCGCGAGGAGGATTGGGGATCAGATGGCGCAGAAGGGTTCGAAGAAGATAACTGGGCTTCGGTTGTAGATGGCAGTGCAGAGCAAAGGTTATTGAATGCAAACGAGGAGGCTAGGGAGAAGACGCGTATGAAAGCTAGCTATTTTAGCGATGAGAGCGATGAAGATGACTGAATTTCAATCGGGTTTCGCCGGGAGCGATGTAGTGAATCAACGCAGGAGTGCTGTTGGGGGAATCAGAAAATAAGGGTGCAAACTTCTGTTATAGATAAAAAAAGAGCCACTTTCTTTACTATGCCCCACTTTTCAATGATCTACGTTTCGAGTTCAAAGATGACAGCATTATTTACAGCCACACGGAGACAAGAGTTTGAAATAGAAAAGGCGCAGAGAAATGAAGATCACATCTCAGATACCAAGACCTGTGATTCGGCAGGTTCGGCTTCTGCCAGATTACCCTGAGTCCACCTCTTCAGCATCTCCAACGAAGCCTTGGGCTGGTCCATAGGAACCATATGACCCGCGCCAAGAACCTGGTAACACATTTGGGGGAGGAGACATATGCGTAAGGTATCAATCAAAGCCTAGGCCAATTGGTAGTGCGTATGTGCGCTCAAGTTTGAGAATGAGAGACAGACCTTGAGGAAACTAAGCGGTCCTTGAGTTTTTAGTATCCCTGCCTCTGAGCCATCGACAATGAAAGAAAACTCTGGAGAAGCCGCAAACTCTTTCTGACCGGACCATTCCATCTCATGAACCCATCTTGAATTACCTATTGAGGTATCAATAGCCAACAGTTAAATTTTTAAATTGTGGTCAAATAATTTCACCAAAGTGTTGAACTTTACCAAGCCAATTGCAGATCAGATCGTATTCTCCTGCGTACACAAGCAACTGGATCCCATCCTCGAGAAGAGTGGGAATTCCGACTTCAAGATTCCTCATCCAGTCAACCAGCATGGCTTGGTACACCGTAGGACTGCACGACACAAAATCTATATCCCCTACTCCAAGAGCTTCTCTTACGGATTTCTTGTTCAAAAATTTCTCCATGTTTGAAAAATCGTAGCACAGGCTCCCCTCACACTTCTTTCTGATGTCATAGTACTGCATAGTCAAACTACTAAATTAGAGCTTATAGGGTCGGAAATAGTATTTGCTTTTCAAAGCCCGATTATTATACATCATGTCATCAATGATCTAAAAATAGCTGTGCCCACATAAAACATGTTTTTCCCGATGTTTACGGAATGAGTAGACATAGCCAATAGATAAACTTTTTATCACGATATAAACATTGCCAACCAACACAAAGAAAGAAATATATATGTCTTACATTTGTATCACCAGCAAGAGCCATTATGTTACTGAATATGGAACTGCAAACAAAATAAGATGCCATGCACGTTATTGTACCATCTGTACCTGGAAGAAAAAAAGTGAAGATAAATAACCACAGATTACTATTTATCGCAGATGTTTTTGTCACAACACCTAAATATAACCAATCTGATAATGGTCCATGTGGTTAACTTACCACAAAGCTTGATTGCTGTTTCACACGCTGGAAGTACTCTGTTAATGTGATCATATGAAGATTTTGTAATTATGCCCATATCTAATGCATAGTCCGTGTAAGCTTTATACTGGATTCCAGGATTAGTAAGTCCATTTCCAATGGCAAATCCCTGGTCACAAACACATGATTTACTATTACAATCTCATGTTTCTTATTTTCAGTGCTTGATAAAAGATACATACTTTTAGTTTTATATGAATGCCTTCTTTAGCTTTATTTCCTTGGTGGACCCGAGCAGCAAATGCAGGAATGTAGTGCCCCGCATAAGATTCCCCGGTTATGAAAAAGTCATTATTTACAAACTCAGGATGCTCAACAAAGAACGCCTAATCCCAAAGAAAAAACAGAGTTAATTTTTTTCGTAAAAAAATACATTATTAGTTTAATCTTGTCAGACCTCTATCATTGAAAGAAAAGGTCGTGTAATTATGTCCATTGTGGAATTAAAGATCCAGAATTTTAGAATTGGCAACTTTCTTGAGATAAAAGAAATCAACAAAGGAATGGGTCCACATATACAACTTAAGTGATGAATGAAGGAAAAATAATAACATTCTGAAAGCACAATGTTAAGGTTGAATTAACCTGCAAGAAGTCATATAGGTCATCACTGACACCTTTTTCATTATGGCGGATGTCCCGCTTGTCAGAGGTAAAACTGAAACCAGTACCAATAGGTTGATCAACATATAAAAGGTTTGACGCCTGCAAACAAGTAGAAGGTTAATCAAATAAATTTGGGACCTTTAAGCTATACTAAATAATATGCCGGGGAAGAGAAGAAAAAGAAAGAGGATGAGACATTGTTATCTGCCTACACTAAGTATGCATGAATCAAAAGATGAGGGGCAAAGAACCAAAAGACATAGTGGTATAGAAATAAATGTTGTTCATGATGTGGATTAAGAGAAGAAGCATTGATGGCCAAATTCCACAATAATCAATGATCACGATAATGATAAATATTATTGATACAAAGAATGATGATATACCTTGTCCCAACCATACTCATTCCAAACAAGAGATAAGTTATTTGCAATAGTAAAAGGACCATTTTCATAGAACATGGCCAATTCACTACTGCATCCAGGGCCTCCAGTTAACCATATAACAATAGGATCAGTCTTGCTGTTGCGTGATTCAAAGAAAAAATAGAACATCCTACATCCCACAAAATACATGGAGAAAATCAAAATCCAAGTACAAACAATAGCTGGGACATTTAACTTCTTTCAACTATGCATAAGATGATTCGAGTTTTGATGTGTTTAAATTTTGGTCCAATACTAGCAGCTTAGATTTTGGTACAATACTAGCAGCTTAAGACAAATGAAAATCCTTTATGTGGAAATATTTTACTTGAAGTCAAAATAATCGAAAAAAATGAATTTAATGTTCATGATGGGCGAATCGAATAATTTAACCAAAAGACTATAAAAATCTACCAGTCAAGATCATCTGGAAGCGAAAAAAATTGTTAAATTCATGAGAAGAATAGACTCTTTAAGCCATCAGATTCAACATGCATCATTGAAGTTGTAATGAGTGCTGCAAAGTTATGAATTCCACTCCCCGATTAGATTTCACAGGAAAAAAGGCTGAGATCTCACCTGGCCGCACGAGAATGCTCAATTTTGTAATATCCAGCATAATGGCCTAGATCTTCGACAGTAACATCGGAATCGACAACATCAGGGAACCTAAACCGCTTCTCCAGCAGGCTCTTCTTACCGGAAAGCAAAGAAGAAGCAGGAACATCACCGTCAACAACGTTAACGTCTTCCTTGGGAAAAAGATTAAGCTCCCTAATCAGCTTCTCAGCATGCAAGGCGGGAAGTTTGGATCGCGAGTGACGAAAATCGTCATAATCAGCGACTCTAGCCGTAGACGGAGAAGGAAAAGCAACCAAAAAAAGGAAAAAGAAAGAGAGAAACATCGAACGCTCCATTTTCTCCTGCAATGCAGAGCAGAGCGTCAACAAAAGGATAAGCAATCTCGGAGAGAGAGAGAGCGAGAACTAACCGTCCACGAGAAGTCGAGAACTGTTAGGTACCAGGCGGGGGAGCCATGGAGGGGTCTCCCCACCTCATTACCCTCCACCATAGCATCTCCACCGTCCATTTCGACGAACAACCTAAGATGAAGGGTGCAGATGCATTTTGTTTGTTGATCACACACGTAGAAAGTCATTGAAGGTCAATAGCTTGCGCAGCGAGACTTGCTTTGGGCTTTGCTTTAGCTTGTGGCTATCAAAGTGACGTCGTTTTAGAATTTCGAGCAAACAATAAGGGGATTTTTTCGTAAATTAATCTCCACGATGACGCTGCTTTTCTGATGAAGCTTAACTAGTTATAGAAAAGCTTACAAGAAAGCTCAAACACCACTTTCAGAAAACATTGGAAACAAAACTTCTATTCGTTATTACAGGTAGAGAAAGAAGACTACGCTGCAAAAAGCCATTGCAATGATTTAAGATCTCTCTCTTTAGCCAGCCTCGCCCTCAACTCTTCCAGTTCTTCCTCATCATCCGCGCCTTCTGCTATGGCTTCTTCCTGGAAAAAAACACAAACCCCTTTCAAGACGTCATGCAAGACAGAACCAGATGTATCAAACTTCTCTGAAAGTGAATGTTTTGTTTTGCCTCTCGCGGAGAGCTTGATTTTTGAGCGGGCAACTTAACCTTTTCTCTCCTTGCAGCTTCAGGAAGCTGCGCTGGTGTTTCCCCTGCTATTTCTGATGAAACCTTGTCAACTTCTTCGGTTTCCTCCCCTAGATCTTCTGAGCCTAAAGCAGAATCAATGGATTCCGTCACGATTTCATTATGTATGAACTTAGCAGCTGTTTCATAACCCAGTCACTGCATCGTCGAAACAAACATATAGAAGAAAATAAAACGAAACAAACAAATGGGGACATAGTTTTATTCTCTCGAGACGATATGCTACTGAATGAAGGGTTCAGGAGAAAAGATCAGCCGTTCTAAGAATTATACCGACACTTTCACCAAGGTGCATTGATATTGAATTGAGTTGAGCCTTGTTTTTTCTTGCAGGCAATTTACAGCTTTTCTTGAGATCACAATTTCTTTCGCAAGTGCCTGAAATCATTGGAAGAGAGTATGAATTTGTTGTAAAATTTCCACTTTTGGCCACTCATTTTCAACATTTATAGGTACCCATGCAGGGAAGATCGTTTTGCAAGTGATAGACATGGTGAATTTGATCAATATTCTAATGGCAATGCTAAAGAGATAGAAGCGATGATCGAGAGGGAGGTCCGCGAGTGGGAGCTGATAGGTACGGAATGAGAGGACCAGCACGAGATGAGGCGAGAAGCTACAGAAGCAGGCCTGGGACCTTGTGATCGGCCGGGCAGGGGAGGAAAGCCATCACTGTATGAATGCTTCTAAAGGTTCGGCTGTAGATACCTATCTTGGGCAAGATGGATGCTTGAAATCTTGAGCTTGGCCGTTGAAGTTTGTGAATCCAAATGCATGTTGTTCGAGTCTTCCTTCTTTTTGAGCAATCATTTTCATCCTCAAATCTGATTAGAAATATATGTTCAGAAAATGTTGGAGCTTGAAAGATGGTCAATTCTCTGGGAGAATTTCATGTCCGCTTTCCAGTTTTACCCTTCACCATAGATTATCCCCCAACAATTTGAGAGAAGACGCTTGATCGAGCAACGTATTGCAGAGAGAAGATGCTTGCTATTTGCATTAACAATCAATGAATTGCTCGTCTATTCGGGTGAGAAAACCCCAAATAAATAATAACCCATATACTAGAAAGAACTAATACGCCAGGAGATGGTCGGAGAGGTTGGAAGCCGCTTGAAAAATGGTATTCGAATACCATTCCAAAATAGTCGTCTTCTCCGCCGTCCGATCCCCGATTTCGAGTGGTTGAGCCGCTGCTACTGGTGGTGCTGTCGAACCCTGGATATACTATGCTCTGGCCACCGTCCCTGCCCATCCAAACAACTCAATCAGTCTATGAAACGAACAATAAATGTGGTGCGGGACGGCGCAAACTACCGTGGGTTGTCAAGCACGCCGGAGTATAGGGTGAGTTGGTCGATGAGAGCGACGGACTTGGGCTCCACGCTGGAGGCTTTCATGAACGGCGGGCTCAGACCTTGTCCCGATGGCACAAAGAACGCTCCGTTCACCATTATGTCCCCTTCTGTTCTCCAGTTCCACTCGCTCCACTCTCTCTCGTCCGTCTCCACCCGCTTGGTCACCTGCCACCCAAAATTCATCTTCTTTTCAAAAATTACAGTCGGCGGCGGCGCGTTCTGTACACGGCGCGGCGGCAGTTTCATCTTCAGAAATCAAAAGAGGACAAAGTTGACAGCGATATTACCTCCTTGGCGTAAGGGTCGAGCGGAGCGGTGTATCGATTGCCTTGGCTGTGAATGGTGGGATTGGCACTTCCTCCAATGGCGTACATCTCCCAGGCCGTGAAATCATTGTTGACCACGTGTATGTACCCGCGTCTACACCGGGGCATGCGCTGGACCAGCGCCTCGCCGAAGTGGTTGAAGGCGATGGTCACCTGCATACCGGAGTCTGGTACATGCCGGTCGTCGTGTCCCAGAAGCATCACCTCGTTATGGTGAGAGAAATAGCTGTTCGAGATGGTGATTCCGGTCGACCCCATTATAGCGTCTATCAGTCCGTCCGTGCAGTACGCGAGGGAGCAATGGTCAATCCAGATATTTCTCGAGCTGTAAATTGAGATTCCGTCGCCGTCCGATCTGCCGCGGTGGCCGACGTGTGTTGGACTCGATCGAATATTCGAATTCCCGGTGGGTACGCAATGGTGGATGAAGACGCCGTGGATTATCACGTTCGTGATGAACTGAAGAGTAATGCAGCCACCGCCGGTTATCTGGACTTTCGCTCCCCGGCCGTCGATGGTTTTGAAACTGTTAACAATGAGTTCGTGTTTGAGTTTTATAGTCATGTCTGCGGAGAAGATAATCCAGAGGGGCTCCACTTGGATCACGGCGTGCCGGAGAGTGCCGGGGGTAGGATTGGGCGGGTCCTTGTCGGAAGAGTCGGTGACGATGTAGAATTGGCCGCCCTTGCCCCCCATGGCCTCTCTTCCGAATCCGATTCCGCAGTCGGCGAGCCTTTGCCGATTTGTCTCCCAGTCGGAGTCGCACCGCCAGCAATCGTCGATTGGGTTCCCGGTGAGACACTGGTATGTTTGATCATTTTGTTGAAGAGAAAGTGCTTGCCTTCGCCAGACAGATTCATTGATCGTTCTGCGAGAAGATTGAAAAAACAGCTCAAACCTCTGGTTTTAGAGTTTAGGAATATTGAGTCCATTGATGTGAGTAGAAAAGCCGTTACCTTTGAACTTGCATAGCGACCAAGTCTGGGTGAGGAGGAATAGTAAGAGTGAGGGCAACCATGGCCATGGGTGAAGAACAGAGAGAGGTGAATAGAAAGAACAGTACGAGAATGGAGTCAGTAGGAATCATGTACGGAAGAAGCGACGACATTTGTTGCAGAGCTGTCGAAATCGCGAGGATTAAGAGAATTTAAAAAACGATGGTTCTTCTTGTCAGAGAAAAAACAAGATTACGAGTTCAATGATGGCTTTAAGAAATGATAAGAGTTAGACAAAGTTAGTCGAATTGAAAAGAAGAAAGCCGCCATGGATGGAGGTGGAGAGAGAAAGAGAGTTCCTTTCTTCTTCATCCTTGGAAAATTGTCAGTCTCTCACGTCACATTCCTCCCACCTTGCTGAAAAACCAGAGGAGAGGGAGGGAGGAGAGAGAGCTTATCCGGTTGGGTGAAGCTCTGGTTTTTCTGCGGTTTAAGATTCTTTGCCGCGAGAATAAAGAAGCCTCCGAGACCCTGCATACTTGATCTCTTTGTGTTTTTTAATTGCATTTTTTTGTTAGAAATTGAAGATGAAAAGGTTTCATCTTCTTGTAACTCAGACGCATCAACCCTTCTTTTCGGATGGTGATTTTTTGTTTATTCTTTTATTTAGTCGCTTAGCATACATTCTCAAAACCAAATAATTAGAACAATAAATATATATTATTTTATTTTTATTCAATCAAATTATAACTTAGCACGCCATAAAGTATGCTAATGGTATTACTGATGTTCGAAATCTCTCAAAGCTCTCTTTGGTTGAATGTTGCAGTTATTAACTCATGATAACGTGACAGAAATACTTGATTCTTTAGAAATGGTCTTTACTCGGGTCATGGTTATTCTCTTGAGCTTTTTACATTATAATTATTACACCTTAATTGGAGCACTAATAAACATGTTATTGTCTCGTTGGGGAATCGCTTTTTTCGCCATTTGATTTGTGTAAAGACTTAATGTTGATACTAATTAATCATAATAAACAACGACTACAGTCTAAAGCCAAGGTGGGTTGAAAAAAAACACTATGCATTTCTTGGTTTGATTTTGAGAACTAGCTACCTTGTTCTTTGTCTTCAACTTCCAAGAATCGGTGTTTTTCGTGGGTTATGAGGCTAATTATTCAACCATTTCTACTATGACTTTGGATGCTCTCATTTTCGTTTCGTGTCTCATACTCTCATCTTAATTCTCTTAACTAGATGGCGAAGGTCCAATAAATCTCTTAACTAGACATGGATATGTTAATCTTATAGGCTTTGGACTTGGAGTTTACGTGTTATAATAACAAAGCATATTGTACTAAAGTTGGGTGGGGCAATAAATTGAAAAACGAAAAAAGAAGATATCTTGAGGAGCAAAGTTTCATAATTGTAAGTTTGTGGAGAACCCTAACCCTACCCTAAACTCGCATCATTTTTTCTTTTCTGGTAGGACCCAACCCAACCCTATTTGAAATTTCATTTTCTATTGATATTTATGTGTATTAATAAACAATTAAAAAAAGACACCAGACTTGTCAATCAATTATGCATATGACAATAAATTCAAAGGATAGAAAAGAAATCAATAATTTAAACTATTACCCAACATGGAAGGAGACTTGCTTGATCTCTCTCTCTCTCTCTCTCTCTCTCTCTCTCTCTCTCTCTATATATATATATATATATATATATATGTATTATTTTGGAAACTGAAGAAAATATGATAATGCTCGTGTAAAGCAGTAGAATAAGCTGACCTTGTGTTTCGATCTGTGCATAAGAAGACAAAATGAGCAAGAGATGGTTCAGAAAAGGGGGAAGAAGTGCATCAACCTCCGAACAGTAGTCAAATACCTAGTATTATAACCCTACCAATCTCTCTCTCTCTCCTCTTCCTTTGATTCTTGGAAGGCCCTACAGAAGAGCTGTTATGTATCTAGTATTTATCAGTTCATCTCTCTATCTATATAGATAGATCAGCTTTGAAATCATGGCAAAAGAAGATGAAGCCACAACTTATACAGATTGCTTTGCTTGACCGAGTAAAAACCCTACTTCTTTTCTTCATTGTGTCCCCTTACGTGCTTCACACAAGCCCATTGACCAGCCCTGCTTCATTCTATATGCATGCATCCACATACATTTTCTTCGTAACTCTTTACAACTTTAATGTATCTCTCTCTTATGTCCTTGCGTTGCATTTATATAATGACGAAAGTGGTCAGAAAAGAGAGAGATCCGAGGCTTGATCTTGTTTAATCTCGGTTACAGCCAAGACTATGCGTGATTACGGGCATCTGTGATCGACTAGAGTTGCTTATTTTGAGTAGTATTGCGTCGTAGACACGAGGATAAAACATTGGTCAGCTTTTGGAATTCGGGAACGAGTAAATTAATCCATCCTTGATTACAGCATCAGCAACCCATACCTTCATTTTAAGGGAAG
The DNA here is from genome assembly GCA_003255005.1 of Begonia fuchsioides. Classification (NCBI taxonomy): domain Eukaryota; kingdom Viridiplantae; phylum Streptophyta; class Magnoliopsida; order Cucurbitales; family Begoniaceae; genus Begonia; species Begonia fuchsioides. The sequence continues at coordinate 210,790 of QAOC01040495.1, read as the reverse complement.
CTCATCGATGAATTCCAATGAACGTAATTTTCTCACCATGGACGGCCTCGAGTTCAAGATCAAATCCAAAAGAAGATCCAAAATAATCAAAGAAGATGGTCAGAAATCGAACAATCAACTAAACTTGTGAGCAGCTCCCACTAAGTCATATACTTTCCATATACCATAATAAAAACTATATATTATTTTCAGATATTATCATTAGAAAATTTCAAATATATATTTTTGGGAGCTAAAGAAATAGTTTTGGAAAAAAAACTTAAATTAGAGTGAGAAAAAAAAGGAGGGGTGAACCGTAGATTCCGTGGTTCTCCCACTCCATCCAGCCTTGCACTACAATCATCCTCTCAATCGTTGAGGCAAAGTAATGGCTTCTTGCCTGCCTCTACACAACACAATCCCTCTCTCTCTCTCTCTCTAGCTTTCTCTTCCTTTCTCTCTCCTCTGTTAACAGTAACACAACCATCCTCTCTCTCTCTACAAAATAGTATAAAAATTATGCACCGGACGTGTTCTAAGAGCAACTTTATGCGTACTGTTTGCTCATATGCACCATCTTAAAGTACCCCAACTCATCATCACAAGATAGCGTATGTTTGTTTGTTGCATTCTGATTCTAAAGGCTTCCCCCATTCGGTTTCTGAAATAAATGAAGACCCCCCGACGAAAGATTGAATTTTTATGATTAGAAGTGAAGAAAACGGTGATGAAGAGTTGAGAACCAGAGAGATAATGGAGGGATGATTGAGAGTCTAGAAAAGTGAGGTGGCGAAGTGTGAGAAAGAGAGTGTTTCTCTCTCTAAGTTTGGTTAATCTCTAAATTTCTGTGAGCGTCCAACCAGGCTTCCAACAGGAAGGATTGTCGGACTCTCGTTCACTCTTTACTTGTTTTTTTTGTTCCTCTTTTGACTCCATTTTCTCTCTCTCCTCTGCGTATATAACTCCCAATTCTCTCCGACGCTTCTTCATTCTCTCTCTGGCTGTCTCTCTTCTGTGATCAAGAGGGTGTCTTGGGGCGGAGCAACCATGGAAGTAGCTCAAGCTCTGGGAGTAACAATGGCGTCAACAGACGAGGAAGTTGGCTGCGTTATGAAAGGGAAGAGAACTAGGCGTCAGAGACTTCAATCTCCAATCCCATTTGAAATCTCCCCCGCCCGATCCGAACAAGCTTTTCTCGAAGATCACCGCCATGGCGGGTCCAATGTTTTTTCTTCGTCTTCCTCACTCGATCAATTGCAGACCAGTGGGGACGATGATGAAGAAGAAGGCATGGCCAACTGCCTCATTCTCCTCGCTCAAGGCGTTCGCTTTCATAATGGTCCAGCTCCCGTTTCTAGATCACCGGATATCCACAAGTATTCCCCGTCTCCGGCATCTTTTCCGGTCGGTTTTACGGCAACTGGAAATAATGGGAGGTCTTATGATTACGAGTGCAAGACATGTGGGCGAACTTTTCCTTCGTTTCAAGCTCTTGGAGGTCACAGAGCGAGCCACAAGAAGCCAAGGGCGATTGAAGCTGCAAAAAGGGAGCTTCGATTGTCGTTCGAAGACGATGACGAAGAAGAAGCAGAAATCAAGAACAGATGTTCCTACACACTTTCGCTCTCGTTAAATCCCAGGATTCAGAGTGGAAACAACAAATCAAACAAAACTCACGAGTGCTCGATCTGCGGAGCTGAATTTAGTTCTGGGCAAGCTTTGGGAGAACATATGAGGAGACACAGAGCCCCATTAATGGCGACTACCTCAGCATTATCTTTGAATCCGCTAATGGTGGATTTGAGACGTGAAGAGCAACAAAACAAGAGAAAAAGAAGTGGGATCTCCTTGGATTTGGATCTAAATCTTCCTGCTTTACCAGAAGACTATCACGAACGAAGAGAATCCAAATTGACGAGCTTGATCGACTCCAAACAGCGAAAAAAGCAACACCAAAAACAAGAATCTCCCCATGTCTTCTCTTCTCCATCTTTGGTGGATTGCCATTACTGAGAACAAAAAGAAGTTCATTTTTTTAAATTCTTACTGTTCACAGTTCTTTTCATTATCAAAAAAGAATTATTTATTATGCACGAAAAGGTGAAAATAATGATCTACAAATAAACACGAAAAACAGAGGAGAACAGATAAGAGCACGAATATCTACACAGAAACAAAAAAACTAAACTTGATTTTACACGAATGAACTCTCCAAAGCAGTTGGTCGGAGTACGATTCGTGCAACTAATTGTAGCAGCTGCAAATGTAGTCCCGGAGAAGACAGAAGCATTGTCAAGCGCAGCAGCCATGGCCCTGCGATGTTTGATCAACTTGCTTTTTAAGGTTCTCTCTCTTCACCGTCACTGATCCATTCTCCACCAGCCTCGGTACATCCAACATCTGCTCCGCCCCAATAACAGCCAAGTAGAATTTTACACAAATGGTTCGATCGAATCAACGAAGGAACCACAGAGATTCTCCCTACAAAGATGATGCAGAAACAAAAGAAGTACCTTCAACATTAGATCTCTGAAGCATCGCTTGACGTTTTCGCTCGTTTTCGCGCTGCACTCGATGAACAAGCATTTATGCTGGGTTGCCAGAGCCATTCCTTCTTCTCGGCTCACTACTCGCTCGCTATCCTAGCACAGTAAGCAGGGACGATATCATATACCAATGATGGGATTTGAGAAAGAGAGCGACGAGAAATCTTACCTTGTCCACCTTGTTTCCCACCAGCATTTTCACGCAATCTTTGTGTGTCGAGTATTGTTCTACTTCCTTCGTCCATATTTCCGACAAATTTGTAAATGTTTCTCTTCTCGTAACATCGTACACTACAAAATATCAACCTCCCAATCATCAGCATTCAAAACTATGGTTCTGCACGGCATAAATCCTAACATACCAAGAATGATTCCATGTGCTCCTCTGTAATATGAGCTTGTCAATGGCCCAAACCTCTCTTGCCCAGCTGCATGTGTAAGCTATGAAATGGAGAACCTTGATCAAATCTAGGATTGAGTTTACTTAAATTTGGCACTTACCAGTGTCCCAAATTGTCAGCTTCAATCTTTTCCCACTGATTGTAAGCAGCTTCATCTTGAAATCTACACCTGAATTCCAAGAATTTGTCGCTCAAGAAGTTACTAAAATAATGTCTACCATTTTCCATCAAAGCTTAATTAAGAGTGCTAATAACTCCATCCCAAAGCTAACGACAGAGCTAAAATTCAATAACTGCTTAACTCTGCTGCCGAATTTTGGTCGTTCGATTCAGAACAGAATGATGAATCTAAAAAACTAACTTTGGAAACTCAGAAACTGAGTTAGTCGTAAAGAGAAGTTAATGAACGAGAAATAGCACCTCTATTCCTGCCCCTTAAGAGGGGAGCAAGAGAAATAAAAGTTTAGGTTACCCATTAATAACAGAGATTTCAACTTCTCGCACGCTACAGCAGCAGAGGATCATAAAGGGGCAAGTTAATGTTTGAGAGAGAGAGAGAGAGAGAGAGAGAGTACCGATGGTGGGAGAGAGATCTCGAACAGAGCTGGAAATGAAACTGAGAAGAATACTGCTCTTGCCAACACCAGAATCGCCGATCAGCAATATTTTGAAGGAGTAATCATAGCTATTACAACCAACTTTGAGAGAAGAACCCATCCTTCCCTTCTCTTCCAAGAATCGAAAATGGGTGCTTTCTTCCTCTTTTCAGGGAGACCAACTCGAATCAACCCTCCTAAGAAAATTAAAAAAACGAGGAGAGATTTGGAAATGGAGGTCTGGAAAATTCGGACAAAACGTCTTGTTCCAGAGAGCGGCTACCACATTCGCACTTCGCAGGCACCTGTAATATGCATGGATTTTTGGCTTTTAATAACTTGTCGTCTCCTCCATCAGCACACTTGTCGGCCGCTCTTCCTCCCTCCCATCTATTTTATAAGTTTCGTTTCTTTTTTCTTTCTAAAAATCACAACTTTCTTTACTACGCCATTGCATCGACGGAAACAAGTTCAAATAATCGAAGTTTCGTTGTCAAAATTTTAAATTCAAAACTTGGGAGCAGTCTCTGAATTTGAAATAATCAATTTTTATTTCGAATTAAGGATGAAGTCTGCGATTTGTTCATAGTCTATTGGCCCCTTTTTCGAATGAAAATTTAGAACAGCCCGCACGTCTGTAGCTACATTAATTAAATCATGTAGTAACGGGCCCCAAAGTACTGTATCATGATGACACGTGTGCGCTTGGCCGGAATTTACCCGGCGGGTCAGTCGCAAAATACAGCTGTTGACTGGGTCCTCGCTTAACTTGAAGAGCAAGCAAATTGAAATGGACATTTTGACGTAGGCGAAACATAGATAACCAAGTCTAGGATTCATTGTCAGTTTTAGGAACTGTCATGGCTTCTTTGATCGTCGAAGGTTGATTCTAGCCGTCTGTTCTGCTTGATTTTTTTTATTTCTTCCTCTGAAACCATGGTTCGATGAGTTTCTGTCATTTATCTCTTCGATGGGCCTTCTTTCTGAACGTTCACTAACTCCTGGATTCAGATTCCACCCTACCGATGAAGAACTCGTCTGCTTCTATCTCAAACGCAAGGTCTCCGGTAAAGTTTTCAGCTTCGAGCCCATCTCCGTCGTTGATATCTACAAATATGAACCTTGGGATCTCCCAGGTCCGGCTCCGTCCTCTCCCTTTCTCTGAATTTAGTTTCTTTCTAATCTTATGAGTTCAATTTCGTTCTTGGGTCTTTCCAGATAAATCGAAGCTGAAAACTAAAGACCTGGAATGGTACTTTTTCGGCGCGTTAGATAAGAAGTTTGGAAATAGTTGGAGGATGAACCGAGTCACCGAGAAGGGCTATTGGAAGACGACAGGAAAGGATCGAGAGGTGCGCCACAATTCACGGAAGGCTGGGATGAAAAAGACGCTCGTTTATCATAGTGGTCGAGCTCCTCGAGGGACTCGTACCAATTGGGTGATGCACGAGTATCGTCTTGTCGACGAGGAGTTGGAGAAGAAAGGCATATTCCAGGTGAGAGTTTTGTGGTAGATGTAGATCTTTCTGAGCATCTGTGTTGAAATTGGTTGATTAGAATTGATGGGTTATGGTTGTGGGTGGGAAGGATTCGTTTGTTCTTTGCAGGATATTTCAGAAGAGTGGTCCTGGACCCAAAAATGGAGAAAAATATGGAGCACCCTTTGTGGAGGAGGAATGGGAAGATGATGAAGAGCTGTTTTCAGCTCCTGGACAAGGCGCAGTGATGAATGAGGAGCTTGCCCATGCAGATGTCTATGGCGAAGTTGAAGATTCTAAACAGGTCTGTTCTATCTTCTTCCCAATCCGAGCTTCATATTTTTCACCAGCAATCTTCTGATTGTCTTTTATAGCCTTCATTTTTGGGTCCATTTTAGCTGTATTATTTATCTGATGTTGCTATTAAACTCGAGCTGATGATGTATGTAGACTTCATATCATATCATGCTTTCTAAATGTCTCAGAATAAAGGAGGAGTTTCATCAGAAAGTGCACCGGTTCTCTCAAGCTTCTATCATGGCGAAACAGGATTAGACATTAGCCAGTTTAATGATTTTGTTGAGGATGATAACAAGGAGCTCATCATAGACCCGGGTGAAAATTCTAAGCTGTGGGATGACCTGATTTCTGAGATGCATGCAGAGGATTTTCAATCCAATGGGGCCTTGGTGGGAGACAATAGCATTGCAGAATCAAACGGCAACTTGAATGAGAAGGACCTTGACTATTTAGTCAACTTGGATGTTCCTAACAATATGTCATTCAACGATAGATTGTTCATCGACACCCACAATCTTTCGAACCAAATGAATGACGATTCTACTGATTTTGATTTGCTCGACCATTATCTCACATTCTTCGGCACAGATGATAACAACCCATTCCTGTCTTTCGATCCTTCTGAAATTATCGGCAGTGAAGAACTTGTTTCGGATGAAAGATCTCCTGCTGACACTGTGAGATTTACATTTTTCTTCTTACTATTCTAATTAAATGAGAGGCACAAGCTGTCAATTAATTTGAAAACAATTTCAACAGCTTGTGAATGGAAAAGTTGATCATGCATCCATGGTAAGCAAACAGCTTTCTGATGATGATGGCGATGGCAAGATTTCTGATGTGTCCTCGTCAGAGAAAAAATGGGAGATCTCACCAACAAAAACAGGTAGAATTGATACCCAAGTTCATATTTTTCAAGCATATTCCTTCATCTTCTGCCAACTTATGCCTCGATCGATTGACATTTTGCATGTCAGACACCAAATTTTCTTTCGTTCAATCGGTTAGCGACGTATTGGGCAGCCTGCCTGCCCCTCCTGCATTTGCTTCTGAGATTCCTTCAAAAGAAGCTGCTCTTCAGCTCCGCTCAGGGGTTCGGCCTTCGAATCCATTTCATGCAGCAGCGGGCAGGAGTCGAATTAGGAAGTGTCGGATGGGCTCGTTTTTCGATAAGAAGAGTCTTCTACGGGGAGATATTAGTTCTGCTATTCTGTTTCCGTTTGCTGGTGTACTCTTATTGAAGCTAGAGTCCTTGGCGTCCCCGTGCTTCCTGTTCTTCATGCTCTTCTGGGTCCTGATTCTTTCTTTGGGTTTCAAAGTGGGCTGTGCCTGCATTTGTCACAGGTAGCCAAGTTTTTGGAATTGGAAATTATATCTGGTTATGTTATCCGAATAAAGCTGTGTACATATGTCTTGCGTGTCCGTCTAGACTCGAGAGAGTATCGAGGGTAAGTTGATATCCTATATTCATATTTGTATTTTGCATTACAGACAGAAATTTGTGGTTGAAAATTTCTGGTTTTGGAACTGGATGAACTTTCTTTTTAGTGGTCTCTTCTGCTCGTAAATGACGTAATTGATGGCGGATAATCTCGAATGGCGAACAAATACTAATCCAGAAAACTTGTCTAGATTTGAAATGCTACACAAGAAAGAATGGCGTAGGTTTGCCAAATACAAAATACTCACGAGCTTGGTGTATCTCTCTTAACATCTTTCGAAGCAATAGATTTCTTCTGTGAAAAGAATTCGCGTAATTTCAAAATTGAAAAAATCAATGAAGTTCAGGGCCCGCCGCCGCCAATCCACCGCCACACACTGCCGGAGCCTTGTCTCTGAACGGATGAAGCAAGCTCCATATCCCGCTCCACTGCCGATTTTTGTCTTCGGAGTATTTGAACTTCGTTCTCCATCGGCATTGATTCCAGCATTTTCTGTGGTTCTGCAATCTGCGCCTGAAAATCACACCAACTACTCTGAGAAACAACAGAACTTGATTTGACCAAAAATGTGCAGTCTTCAATGATTGAACTTCTAATGTAATTTTCAAGGGGAGGGAGAAAAGGAAACTACAGGAGAACCTCTAATTTAAAGCATCTTGATCTCTCGGCTACTAGTTGACCTTGAACTGATGGAAGTTCGCAGCATAAATAACTGCAGAGCTACACGAATTCATTATGCATTTCATACCAACTTTACTACAAAGCATACTTTGGATAGCTCGGCATGAGTATTGTTCACTTCACCAATGTCTTCTTGAAGCCTAGAATTTTCCGATCTGACTTGTGCAAGTGCTAGTTGTAATTTGGCTTCAGCTTCCTCCTCCGCATTAATACTTGCTCTTTTGATCCAATCGAGAAATGTTATTTTGCATTCCTATGTGGTTTGAGCCTTGGGTTGCGGGCACATCGAATTTTTCAGTCTTTGCTAATGCATAAGCGGCAGTAACAGAAGCTGCAGCCGCTGCTGCAGCCGGTGACTGGAAAATCTTGGGTTGTGATGAATCTATCGGTTTTAGTCTCATGACAAAAATCTATTACATCATAAGCACAGAAAGAAACGGAAAATACGAGAATCAGAAAGCACCTTAGAAGCCAAGCTGAAAATTTATTAATTAGTCACATTAGTTATCATCTATCTCCTATCGATAGTCAACAAACCATCAGAATTGAATTTATCTAAATTGTCTTCTTACATAATTAACTTGCTAAATTCATTCGTTTATTATTTATCATCGCCTTCTCGAGTAACTAAAACACCAATCAGAGTACTCCGTACTTAGTATGCTGGAATATGTCTCACCTCATTGGTATATTTCCCATTGTAACCACCAAACGCAGTTAAATATCTCTCTCCATCAATTGTGGCCGAGCAAACACTGAGTCCCTATATTTTGAAAAATGTACACATCGTCATTTTGTTTTAGTGACTAATAGCTTATAATATATTTTCAAATAGCGCAACCAAAATTAGAAAGGGAACTGAAGGCATACAAATTCTCAAAGCAAAAAGTAGTCACCTCACTAGCCAGGAAATCTCTTTGATTTACTCTTGTCAGTGCTGACCACACTAACTTAGACATATTTAGCACAATGGTGACACAGCAACCTACAGATTAATATAAATGACCTCGAAATGTGTATACAATGAAATATTCACCACGAGAAAAGTTTAGAATTTAACAGTACCATTTCTGTTATTCCCACCACCAACAATTTACCAGTTTTCATCAATGGTTACACCACCATGACCTGCCCGAGGACTCACTGAATCATTTGTTTGAGGCTGTGACCATTCCATCTGCAACGCAGAAATATATTACTTACCAAGAATAAATGCAAAAGAGGGAATGAACCAAAATCGAAGCAACCAAATCCTTTTCTGACATATGCTTTAGCTTTGGGTGTTAGTACGTTACGTAATATCATGGTAGTATTTAAGCTGAAAATTCATTGACAAGGAGATTTAAACGAAAAGAAAAAAAATTCTGCATTTTGCATTTTGTAATTTTTTGAACTGAATTTTCTGAAAATTCTGCATCACAGAACTGTAAAAAAAATGGAAAGATTGAGCTAAAAAATGAAACCAAGCTGGCCCGCACTCCAAGAAAAGATGCATTCAAAAAGTACTTACAGCCTGCTAGTCAAGTATGTGCAGATCATTGAAGAACACAGAATGGGAACAACCACCAAAAACTAAAAGGTAATTTTCTGCATGCACAGCTGCTGTGTGATCGAACCTAGGAGCTGGTGGTGTCTGGCTACCAAAACACAAACAAGTGGTGCATCTCTTAATTTTATTTCATAAGCTTCTGAATAAACTACGATCAATACTTACGCCAGATCTAATGCATCCCAAGTCATGGTTTCAAGATCAAGAATATGAATTAAATAATTTCCTTTTCCTGTCTTCTCCACCAAAAATTATAAGTCTAGAACGAACAAGGGTAGCAGAGTGCCCAGCACGATCAACCTGACATAATAAATGATAATAATCTGATGTGTCACTTGTTTCAAAGGAGAAATAAAAACACTGGTCCAGAGAGTATACAGACACAGAACAGGCATAAGTAAAATCTTTAATCAATTTAATTTTATACCGGAACTTTTCCAAAGGTTTCCATAATGCCCCAGATGTGTGTTTCAAGGTCAATGAACCGCACTGTATCAGATATATATAATGAGATGAGATGAATAACATTAAGTTCTTGAAGAAGACAATAAAAACTCCGCTCAGTAAAGTCAAGGCTCAAAAGAAAAAACCTATAACTTTATCAGATGATTGCTTTGTATTTCCACCCAGGAGAAGAAGTTTTTGTCCCCATTTAATCTACAAAAATGGAGAATGATGATGTCTTGTAAGTTGAGCAGAAAATGTTGAGAATGCCATCAGAAGTTCAGAAAGGAATTGAAAACTTAACACTCACCATAGCATGACCTGAGATAGCTGGGAAGAGTTCCTCCAAATCTTTATCACTTTGTGGTTTGGGATCAGATTGCAGTTTCAGATTGGACCATGAAAGATTTCTAAGATCAAATACCTGCGAGAATAGAACTTAATGATAAAAATTCCTGACATACAGTGTGTGGAGATGCAAAAAAGAGAAGAAAACTGACAAATATGGTCATGATTGTCCCCTACCTGGACATCAGATAAGTACCGACCATTACGATTGCCTCCCACAATGTAGAGTTTCTCATCAGCCACTGCTGCCGTGTGCTACAGAAAATCAGACATGAGTAGTCAAACAACAGACTGCAGCACTAAGGGATTTACTAAAAATATTAGTTAAGTTAGATGATTATTGTTAAGTCCGCAATAAAAGAGTGAATAAGCCAATATTAGTGTTCGAACCAGCAACTACCTTCGAAATTACGCCATTATTTTCTTCAATAGAAATGAAGACAACCTTGTAGCGTGCAGATGGCCGTGAACCAGCAACGGGGACTGCTACCCAGCCATCATAAGCCAAATCCAGTAGCCAATTTTTATCCATTTCCACGTTTGTCCCAACTGCAGGTCCACTAAGTCCACCCCTTTAGATTAGTTGATTTCATCTTAGCAAGAAACAAATTTAAACAAAATAAAATGGTGGAAGTCCGAGCATGAATTTGCATCAATTAAAAAATAACATCACATGACATAAGGTCCAAGTGTTAAAAGATGGCATCCCCCACAAAGTTTCTTTCCGGCTGCATTAGAAATCCTACGTTGACATATATTTGTTCAAGCAAAAGAAATATCGAGTTCTGAATCAACTATACTGCATAAGCATTGACCAATTTAAGCAGCCCCTCCAATAAACATCACTAACAAAAGCATCAAATGTAATGGAAAGATGCAGATTTCCATTCGCAGATCCTACTTCGATGTGCCTTGAACCAGTAAAAGCCGACAAAAAAAATGATTCAATGGTAATAGTAATCAGATGGTCCTAATATGTATTAATTTCTAGGAAACCAAAAACAATTGAACCAGAAAAACCCCAGAAACTGAGAGATATGGAGAGCGCACCTTCAAATTAGGGAATACGAAACTACCCAATTCGTTGCAGGAGATCTGTATCACAATTGCGAAAGAAACGTAGATCAATAAAAATGACAATGTGCGGCAGCGAGATCAGAGGGTGGTGAATCTCCGACGTACGGAGAAGGGAGAATCCAAGACCAATGTGAAGTCGTCTCGAGGAGAGAGAGAGAGAGAGATCGTAGTGCTCGTGCCGGCTGGCTGACTTTGGGTTTAATCGTCCACCGTGTGGAAAAGGACAACTACTCTGCCATGTCAGCAATGTGCTGACGTCCACATTTACATCACTGATTAATCGCCACGTCATAATTTACCAAATTTATTTAACAAATAATGGAATTAAGTGAATTTTTATTAAAAGCTTAATTACTGCAACAATTGGCTAAATCTCTATGTTTAACGATTGAAACTTCAGCCTAGGACCAGCCCCTGCCCTTATCCTCCAAGCTTTTCCCAAATTCAGTCCTATTTCCAGTCTAACGACTGCCATCCGGATCTTGTTCAAATCTACGTCGAGCCCTAATCTCTACTACCCTTTTGTAGTCTGCTCAGACAGTGGTCCGTGAAAATGGCGTCGGGTTCTTGCTCTCTGAGCTCCATTTTACATCCTTGTAAGAACCCTAAAAGAACGTTTTTACTCATACACGATCCTGTTGTTCGTCTTTCTTTAAGCAATGCGACTTCAAGAACTTCGCTTCGCATATCCGCGAGTTTTACCCCAAAAGCTCGGTTCGTTGCTCGGCGCCACGAGTCGGTTTCCGTTCGGCAACTGCAGCGGCCTCTAAGTAATGTTAGGAGTGATTTTGAGTCAAGGGGATTCTTTTAGTTTTTGAGATTGTTAATTTGGTGTTTTGTGTTGTAATTGAATTGATGCAGCTGAGTATATGAGCTTGCCTGCTAGCCAGTATTCGGTATTGGATGCTGAGAGGATTGAAAGGGTGGACGATAACACCTTCAGGTGTTACGTGTATCGGTTCAAGTTCTTTGCTTTTGAAGTTTGCCCTGTATTGGATGTCAGAGTTGAAGAGCAGCCCAATGGATGTGTCATAAAGCTCTTGTCCTGCAAGGTTCGTAAATGTTATGAAACCTTAAATGATATATTTTTCCTTTTCGTGCATTTTGTGTGTGCCTATCTGTTTGTAATTTGATGATTTATGGCAGCTGGAGGGCTCTCCCATTGTGGCTGCACAGAATGACAAGTTTGACGGTAAGGAATCTGAGCTTTTCATTGACAAATTTGATGATCCTGTTGTTTCTTCTTCTTCTTCGTTTGTGCTACCAGTTTCTTACAAAGATGGTGCATGTGGGTATCGTTTTGATGAAATGAGTAAATGACGATGTAACAAAGAGTTCCTAATGTTTTCTCAAAGATCATCTTTCCATCATCCTAGTCACTGGTTTATGGTTTTTCAGGACTTCTTTGACATTGGTTTGGTGTGGGAATGCAGCTTCTATGGTGAACCGGATCTCCTGCGACATCAACAAAGGAAGCGCCTTGGTGCAACAGCTCACTTCCGATGCCGTCATTGAGGTACTGATCAAAACATTACGGGTTCTAAATTTGGAGTAAAATGCCTTTCTCACATGTAAATACCTTGTATATTCCTTGGAGTCTAGGTTGCGATTGAAATACCCTTTGCATTTCGCGCTATTCCTGTGCAAGCAATCGAATCAGCTGGGACCCAAGTCCTTGATCAGATACTAAGGCTCATGCTTCCTCGGTTTATGACGCAGGTATTCGGCTTTTATGATTGTGACTCAGCGCTTATTTAGCTGGATTTTTTTCTTAGTAAAAAAAGTGCTCACATAAGCAGAACGATCTACTTATTCTACACGAATTTCATCCTTTATATCTTTTTAAACATTATAACATTTGAGACTGTATACTTTTTTCTTGGACAAATCATTTGTCAGGATACCCGAATCGCGAATTGGGCAAGAATTGAGTGATTAAAATCCCTGCTCAACTAAGATGTAGTGTTGCTGTAATAAAATGATGTTTGCGTTTGACAGCTTGTGAAGGACTATCAAGCATGGTCGTCGGGTGATGCTTCAAGGCAGGCGCTTGGAACTGGTGAGATTTGAGTCTACTTAGTATGTGGCCATATGCTAGGATTGTTCTTTCCAATCTCGATTGTTTCGAGTGTCGAACTCTGTTGTTGCGTCAGGGCTGACGCCTGTATTTTATCTTGTTTATTAATTTAGCTTTTCATGAATAAAACCAATTTTCTCCTCTTCCATATTCTGTGTCCTCCTGCAGATCATGCTTATTTTGGCTGCCAAGAAAAGGCGAATGTTGGTTTCTTTCCAACATTCTCAAACAAACATCGCACATCAATCAATGAAAAAGATTCAAGTTTCAGGGAAAGATGCGAAGGATTAAGATAGAAATAGCCACAGAGCATAAGTACATACAACTCTTCCTTCATCTACTCCACAACCGCAAAACCGAACCTATCAATTTCATACCCGAGAAAAATCAGACCAAAATTGATTGAAGGCAGACATAAATGCCTTGAATAAAGCTAAAACAAGATTTTTCTCATCTTTTGCTCGGCTCTTCGAGTTTGAATTGCCTTCCCACGACTCTCTGTACAAATAATTATGTCGAGGACGAATCAGTGATCTCAATGAGAGGTAAACTGATCTGAAGTTTGAAACCAATCATGAAAACTTACAGGTTGATTCGATCCAAAGTTGGCTTGGTTTCTCTCTCCATCTCATTGCTGATGGGAATATTACTCTCAGCTTCAATCTCAATGTTGCTTAAGCCATTGACAACCTGCAAAAGTGCATCGTCTATTAATCCACATTTTTTTCATATCTGATTCAAATTCAACAAAACAAACATCAATATCTTTCACAATGATCATCAAATCACAATCCCACCTGCATTCACACATCTCCCTGGTTAAACTTGATATTTACGTCACTAATATGAGCGGCGTACTATAAAAAATGTTTCAAAGAGCTGATTGATTTAAAAAATTTTATGGAGCAAAAAATGATTTTCTTTTCAAAATAAACATGCCTGCTTGCTTAAAAGAAACTTGCTTGCTTGCTTAAAAAACATGTTTGCTTTATTTGATCTTTCAAAAGAGCGCAAGCTTAACAAAAATCACATGAAGTTTCAATGAGAACTCACCTTAGCTTCATCAGTCGCCTGGCCTTGCACAAAGCTCATAGATGGTAGAATCTCATTTTCAACAAAATTAACTAGTACCCCATTGCGACTGCCAATTTTTTCATATTTAAGTCCTTCTTTAAGCATGGAACCGTTTAAGCTTTCCATTCCAACATCTATGGGTTTTTTTAGTGTTTCCTCCTCCGCCAAGTCAGATGTCATTCCCAATGTTGCTGTTTGATGACCCATCGACTCAAAACTTTTTTCCAATGTAATTTTTGTTCCAGATACCTCATCATTTTCCACCAACTCTTCTATTTCAAGATCTTCCAAGGAACCTGTCATTTTCATCAATTCTTCCGAGTCTAGATCCAAGATATCTGTTGAATTAGTAACAACTCTCAATGGGAAAGTCTCCACAACCACATCTGAGACGAGAGGATTTATTCTTGCCGTTGTAACTTTCAAATCATGTGCAGTGTTTGTTTCGGTCTCCACCACCACATCTGAACCTACTGGATTTTTTGCTGCTTTGGATTCTTGCTCGCCATTCTTCTCTTTTTCTACTGTCAAATCAGTTGCTATTGTGATAACTGATCCTTCATAATGCTTCTCCTTTTCCACTATACTATCAGTTGCCAAACTACTAAGCAGCGCTTCTGAATGCTCTTCTGCTTCATTAGATTCATTGACCAGCGACTCTATATGCACCACTTCATCAGAATCATTTCGCAACACATCTATCTGACTGCCATTGATAGAGGACTCATGAGAAAGAGGTATTCCATTTGAAACTTGAAGGTCAGTAGGCACAACGTGCGACCCAATGGAAGATATTGTCAAGAAAGCTTGAGAATCTGAAGCATCCGAATCAAATGCATCTTGCTTAAACATCTGATCGATGCCCTGATCTTCTAGTGCCAATTTTCCAGGACTAAGTACTCTGTTTTCTTGGATTAAATCCCGCACAATCTCCCTGACTGTGTAGAAAGATCCACCCACTTCCTTGTGGGTGAGGTTAAGTGATGGGAAACTACCATTGTTCGACTTTTGATACCTACAAGCATTTTTTCCAAGTTTGTGAAAAAAAATACTAAAATAAATAGAGTCAAGTTGGAGAACTAAATATACTAGCATCTTAGCATAAGAATTAAATTTAACACCCCAATCTAAGGAAATTGAAAAGGTCGAATAAAAAAAGCGGAATAAGAATTACTTCTTAATGAAGTCTTGAACCATTGCCTTCCTTTCTTCTTTGGAACGGCGAATTCTAGTTCGCCTACCTTCAGACTCATTGCATTTGGCTAAGGCAAATGTTTGCCCCACCCAACTAGCCTTTATAGAATGCATGATATGTTACAAAGCTCGGAAAACTGAAAGTGTAAACCTACAATGAAATATCAAAGAAATGAGAGAATTTTTTCAGTACACATGATGTAGCATCGTGTCCCGTCAACAGGACTAGATTATAAAAAACCATCGTGAAAATTTACAACAGAGAAAAAAACTGGAACGAAATTCCGAAAATAGAAGAACACATCAATCCATCCACAATTTCATGAGAAAGAATCTGTTAGTAGAAACTTGGGATACATTTCTTTCTTTTTTCATCATAAATTCAGAGGTTCAAAGCTCGGATCTATAAGATAGTCAAAATGCAGAAGTACGGCCACCCTTTGAATCAATAAGAAGTACTTTCGATAAAAACAGCACAGACAAAGCTTTATTTTCAGTCAAGCAAGAGCCATGTTCATAATCAACCAGTCATCGTAATTGAAATGCACTAGAGCATTAGTTCATACAGAAACCACAAATCATATTCCAAGAGGAAAGGCGCTAAAACGGAGGAGACGAGCAGGAAAATAAGACTGAATTCAGTGCAGATGTGCGATCGGCTTTGGTACAGATGGACTTACATCGGGTAGGGAATTGATGAAATCAGATGTAAGCACAAAAAGGTGGAGATTACAGAGAGCGAGTACCTGGTGCCAGAGAGGGAGAGTGGGGAAGCTAAAACCCTACAAGTTAGGCGCGAGTGTGTGTGAGCACTTAACAACGACGCAAAACGCGAACGGCCATCGGTGGCAAGGGCGGGAGGTCGGCTCGCTGTATCATTTATTTATTTGTATAATCAAATAAAACCCTATAATATGACAAATCCAAAAAACCAAACCATATAATTTATGAAGCATGTCATTAATTTAATAAATTTAATTTTAATAAATTGCTAAATCATTAATTATCTCTCGATGTCCATCAAGAGATAATTAAATCATTAATCATTAATTTAATTTAATTTAATTTAATTTAATTTTAAGAGTTGCACAAACAAGTGAATGGACATTATCTCCATTTCTGAAACACAGACAGGAGAGTTTGTTCTGAATTTCTACTTACTACTCTCGATGAATTTGTTGAATACATTAAGAGGAAGCTGAAAAGGCTATAGCAGTGGTTGGTCGTCATATGAGAGAGAAAGCTCAGATGTCCATCGCCCCCGATGGAAAAGCTCATATGTCCCTCGCCCCCGATGGATCGCCCGAGCGGTGGTAGCCTTGATCTTTCAAGACTTGGTAAGGCCGTGCTGGTTCATTCTTTCCTTGCGGAAACTGCCAGAATGAATCCGATTTCTCGAAGAATATATAGAACACGACCGCTGATGCTAGAAATAGAACCACTAACAGCACATAGATCTGCCACTCTGTACGTTTCATACCATACATTTATCAAACCAGAAACTTCAATGAGAGAGAAAGAGAGAAACAGAGAGAGAGAGAGAGAGAGAGACCTTTCCAATCTGCAGGAACATTCAGTTTGGTGACCACAGCTCCCCATTCAACTGAAGTAGTAAGCGCAACCCTGCAGAAGACCCATCAACATTCAAGGTCATTACTTTAAAAAAAACAGCAAATCTGAGTAAAAAACTGATATTTAAAGCAGCTAGTTTACCTTTCAACGGGACAGAACTCGAGTGTTTCAATGCAGGTGCCTAAATGTAGCCTCTTGCTCATGTGGCTCACCTCCATTTTCTCCACTTCAACTACACACATGTCTCCATCTTTGCTACCCCTTCAAACCAAAAAACAGGAATTATCGACCAAGGATTCAACCCATTTACCGGGAACTGTTAAAATTCTACCGCATCCTACTTGTACGATTAACCATTCTCATGATGCTGACAAAACCAGTAAATTATGTGCTTACAACGCCAAATACTTTCCATCTTGGCTAATGGACATAACAGAAGCCGGCTTTCTTAGCAGCCTTTTAAACCCGATTCTCTTCCAAGTACTTATGTCCCAAACTGTGGTGATGGCTCTATCACCTGTTCCATAATACTTCTTTCAGACTCGTGAATTGTAATGGCCTATGCTGTCTACATTTATCAGCTGTGCATGTAATCTTAACTACCTTTTTGAACAGTGCAGAACAGAAATGGTTTTTTCCCGTCCTTGGAAAATCGACATAGCTCTATTTTCTCCTCCTACGGCCGTATAATTATGTGATGAGAAAGTCGTGAAAATCCAGAGCATAAATTTTCAAAAATCGAACACAAAATAAAAGGAAAACTTTATTTGTTAAACCATACCGAGCTGCGGGTCAGTGTAGAGACCTGGACACCATCATCTGTTTTCCATACCATTGCAGAGCCATCTGTGGATGTCGAGGCTAAGAACTCTGAATCTAAGCTGGAGTAAAAAAATGAAAACATTCTTAGAATCTGCCAAGAGTTTTTATGCGATATCGATCAAAATTATAGAATTCCTAAAGGAAATTCTAACACCAAATATCAATCACTCTACAATCCTACCTGAAATCCAGGTCTCGGACTGATTTGTGCGCTTTGGGTTGATCCAAGATCAAGCGTAGGCTTGGCCACTCCAAGATTCTGAGATGTCCATCCTGTGGTTAGTACATAATATAAATTTCAACCATTTAAACAATAAATGCATCCAACTGCGGGGGAGACAGTACTATGGCAGCTATAAGGACGAGAGATTAAGGCTTACAATTCCACCGGTGGCCAATTTGGATCCATCAACGCTGAAAGCTACGCGTTTCTGAGGACCAAATTTTTGGAGAGAGGATAAATTTTTGGCAAGTAGCTTTGTGTTTGACTCGAGTCCAGAAAGCTCAAAAACTCTGCAAGTCAAACATCAACTTCTCATGAAACCATAAATAAAAGAACTCGCATAAAAGCAACATTGCTGACAAAAAGAACTAGGGTTCTTCCACCGGCAACATGTTCAATCGAACTAGAGGATATAAAAAAGGCTTACTTGCAGCCACCGTGAGTGGTTGAGCATACGATCTCTTCTCCGTTAGGATGAACCGCGACAGAGACGGGATCGCCTTCGCATTCTTCTAGCACATATGTAGTCTGCGAGCGAAGAAAACATGGAGTTAGTTCGGTGTTCGAACCGAAGAATCGAAGAAGAAGCACCCACAATATTGACGTGAAACTTCTACAACGAAAACAGAAAATGAAAATTCGGAATAGGAGGAAAGAAGAAGAACCAGTGGAGAGGGGGATAGAGAAGTGGTTTTGGGATCAAACGACAAGATCTGAAGAACAGAATGAGAAGAGGTTCCAAGGCGCCTGGACCTCGCCAAGAGC
This sequence comes from Begonia fuchsioides, assembly GCA_003255005.1. Lineage (NCBI taxonomy): Eukaryota > Viridiplantae > Streptophyta > Magnoliopsida > Cucurbitales > Begoniaceae > Begonia > Begonia fuchsioides. The sequence goes on along the minus strand of QAOC01040495.1, from coordinate 192,222 downwards.
GCCAGAGGGACAGTCTCAGGGCGTCGAATCCACAACCCGCACGAAACCGGACCCGGCGCCGACCCGCTTTCCTCCATTAACGACCTCGAAATCTGAGAAGGGAGACTTCAAAGTTTTGCGCTTCTACATAGGGCGTCTGCTACATTGGGCGTTGACTTGGAGATCATCAAAGAGTTTTGACTCTTTCAATGGCGGCATAGCTGGCTAAGGCTTCCCACTTGTAAAAGAAAATGAGCAATTAAGCGTGACACTAAATGGGCATTCACCTTCTTCCACGGAGAAATTATTTATAATACAACATACAGAAATAAAAAAAAAAAACATAATCCTCTCGTGGAAGTAGAGTATTTTTTGGTATTTAAAAGAAAATGTACGTAGATTAGCTTACATCATCATACCCATTTATGAACATCACACGTGGGTACGGCTCTTATCCGGATCCAGGCTACCCTTCATTCGTGAGTTGAGGGGACAGTCCACTCACGGGAAACTGCCCTGCACCACACATTACACAACATGGGCGTTGTCTACAACACTCCCTCCTCCCTTCGCCGCCTCCATTTCCCCGAACTCAATAATCACCGCCGCCGCCTCGGTGCCGTCGCCCGTGGCATTCGTCCTTCTTTTATTCTCTTCTCTCGCAGGCCACCCCTGCGGATCCTCTACACTTCTCCCTGTCCTCGCTTTCGCTCGATTTCTCGCGCCGCCTCTGCAGATCTTTTGCAGGATGCCGGAGCTACTGCCATCACTCTGACAGGCGCCTATGGTCTTGTACAAGGCTTCAAATCTCTTGCTACTCACAATTTAATCCAGCAGGTACTCCTCTCTCTTATTCCTATTTCTGTCAGTCGAGTTTCAGAGAAAGCCTATTCGAGATCTATGAAGAACAGAAAGTGGAACGCAGATGGCGGGAGGGTTTGCTTGGCTAGATTCTCGAAAATCATTATCTGATTTCCCGAAAATCATTATAACTTTCATTCCGAGTGTTGTAGTTCCAGTGTTGATTTGAGGGATCGACTAGATCTCCATTTTGGGGTTCTTTATTCCATTTTATCTCTGTTTAATAGTGTCTGTCTTTGGTAACTAAGCAGAGCTTAAGCAGAAAATTGGTGCACATAATGTCTGGATTGCTGTTTGTGGTTGCTTGGCCAATTTTCAGGTACTTATCCTTTTCTCTGAAGCCAACTCTGTCTTTGCACTGGTTAAGTTTCGGGGTTGAATAAAAAATCTTCTTCAAATACTTGAGCCGATCCCTTTCATTGTAGAATAGCACCTCTCCAGAGGCCCGCTACTTTGCTTCAGCTGTTCCTTTCGTCAACTGCTTAAGACTTCTTGTCTACGGTCTCTCACTGTCTACAGATGCAGGGCTCATCAAATCCGTAACCCGAGAAGGAAAACCAGAGTAAGCGTTCCCACTTTCTTCTCATAGCTAATTTTTTTGTCACTCAAATTTGATCGCCATTTATTTCTCACCTGCAGGGAACTGCTTAGAGGTCCTCTATATTACGTTCTCATATTGATCTTATGTGCTCTTGTATTTTGGCGCGAGTCTCCTGTCGGTGTGATCTCATTGGCCATGATGTGTGGGGGTGATGGTAAGTGATGTAACCGGCCGGTCAAATGAAGGTTCTCTTGCTCTTTCTCCTCTTCAATTACTTCAATTTTCTGCAGGCATTGCAGACATAATGGGAAGAAGATTTGGGTCGCTAAAGCTTCCGCATAACCAACAAAAGAGTTGGGTCGGCAGCATATCGATGTTTGTGTTTGGTTTCTTGATCTCAGTTGGGTGAGTTTTAGACCTCCAAAGAAACAAGACCCAATTAATTAAAAGAACGAGAGATGAATTTGATTTTTATAATGCAGGCTGCTGTATTATTACTCAGAACTTGGATATTTCCAGCTGGATTGGGGCAGGACTTTGAGAAATGTGGCTTTAGTGTCAATGGTGGCGACAGTGGTGGAGTCTCTCCCTATCACAGACAAAGTAGACGACAATATCTCTGTTCCCTTGTCGAGCATGGCTGCCGCGGTTGTTGCTTTTGGATACTAAGTAGTTAAGACCCTACCAGACCAGACCAGACTATGCAGAGAATAACGTTGTATTGCATCGGCCATGAAATCTGTGTGGTCCTGTAGCCTACTGAGTTCAGACTACAGATCATTGATGATGAATACAGAGGTTTAAATTTAAATTACTGCTTGAAAAGAACAGAAAATCAGCAACAATAGACAGACCTGAAATAGATTAATCAGTCTTCATTTTCTTGAAAAGAACATGCCTCTTTAACAGCCAGTGGTTGATACCATTGGGGACCAAATCCGGCCGCTTTTCTAGCCTCCTCGTTGAAAGGTGGCTTCAATGGCCCTCTGAAGTATGTTCTCACGGTTGCATGGAACTTCTGAATCACTTCCTCTTTTTCCTCCTCTGCAATTCCTTCTTCTTCTACTGTCTCACGCTGGGTCAACAAGCCGTCTCCATTTCTGGACCGCAGGCAAAGGTATTTGAACCACCTAACTCCAGCTGCACAATGGGTTATCTCTTCTGGATAAATTATTCCCTCTATTAAATTTGCAGTGTCGTTATCACCTCCGTTTCGAAAACGTGCAATTGTTGTGGGCAGCACATCTAGTCCTCGAGCCTATTTCCATTCCATTCAGAGGTCATAATCAATTGGAGAAACATAAGTAAGATATTCATGTAAATAGGGACTGAATTAAGCAGCAATATGCAAATTCCACTTTGAAAATGATGGTCATTTAGCAAAGGTTACCTCGTGAACACAGTGCTCAATCGCCAAGCGAGCTAGTAAATCCTTAGAAGTGGCAGCAGCAGAATCCCATAGACCATCGTGGGCGGACAATGCGCCATAGTAAGATCCTAGTTCCTCAAGGCGTTTAGCCAAAAGAGTGAAATGTCGCCCTTCGTCTTGAGCCACCTTCACAAAATCAGTGAAGAATTCTCGAGGCATGGCTTCCTCTTCACCAAATCTAGCAATGATATCCTACATGCATCGCAAACATACAAGAAACAATTTAAGACAGAAACAAATCAAATAGCCCGCATCTTCCTAGTTAAACTCGAAGTTGTCATGGCAAAGTGGATTCATCGGAATAATTACACATGTCTACATGAAATAAGAAAAACCCAAACTTGCTCGCAAAGAAGAACAAATCATGTGTACATTGCGTCCGCTCAATAATCTTTCTTTCCTTTGTAGTAAATCCGGGTAGAAAATCAATATAGAATCAATGAAAAGCAGATAAAGAAAAAGTACCCAAGACAAGTCTATTGCCCAACTTTCAGTGTGCGTAAGGCTATGTACAATGGCCTGCCTACTCTGCAAGCTACCAGCCTTGCCCAGTTTCGGCATTAAACCTGGTGGCACCAACTTCACCTGCAGAATGAAAATTAGATTCGCCCACTCTCTCAGTCATTTCATCAAACACTTACAGTGTAACATCAAGTAACCAAAGAAGCTGCCCATTTAAAAGGAAAAAACTCTCGTTTGCTTCATATTGTTACGCAGAAGAAAAGGATGATTGTATCATAGAAGTTTTACAAGTCCAACAAAAAAAGGACGTCCATTCCTTTCAATTTTCGAGAAACGATAATGGACAGAAAAATGAAACTTACGTCGGTGAGCCTAGCCGGGCGATCGGGGACGGTCAAATGAAGGGAACCGGAAGGATGGTAGGCGAGAGAGATGGAGCCGTTGAGCCACTGCGAAGCCACGAAGTCGCCGAGGCGAGCCTTCTCGAAAGGGTCCGGCGTGTTGAGGACCCGTAGCGCGGCTTCAACCAAGGTCTCGCACCCTTTTTCCTGCGCCGCCATCTCCCTGGACACTTCAGTACTCAAGCTCCCAACTTGATCACAAATACCAGTCTGTATATCGCCGGCCACCAGACGCGGTTTAAAAAAAATTCTATTATTAATTTGGTCCAAGAAGAAGTTTATAGCCAAGATTAATATAAAATATTTGTCAGATAAGGCTAAAGCCTGGCACTTTGAAGGCATCTCTTTGATCCATCATTCATCTCAACACCGCCGCATCAGAATACCTTCCAACTCCGGCCAAGATATTGGACATGAGCACATGATCCCCTCCATAACTCTCTCTCTCTCGTCTCCATATCTCCACGGAAACTACAAGCATCCAAAAAGATTCTCCACACCACAACGTTCGCAGTCTCAGAAGGTATTCCCATGGCTATCTTTTCTGCTTCTTCTAACCTCCCTGTTCTTCCCAACATGTCTATTACACTCCCGTAATGCTTGATCTCTGCTCCAACTTCTCTCTCGCTTATCATTTTTGAAAAAAAGCTTCAGATCTTCTTCTATTAATCCTCCACGGCTGCAAGCATTCAAAACACTTAAGAATGTCACTTGGTTTGGCCTGAACCCGTCCTCCTCCATTCTTTCAAACCTTTCCATGGCTTCTTTCCCCTCTCCGTGCATCGCCAAAGCGGAGATACTTGAAGTCCACGAGACTAGATTTCTTCTATCCCTTGAGATCTCATCGAATAGCTTCAATGAGCTTTCTATACACCCGCATTTTGAATAAGCATCTAAAAGGTTATTTGTTATTCGAATATTTGAGCCGTTGAATCCTTTTTTTGTGGGCATAAGAATGAATTAACTGGCAAATTTTGAACCAACCAAGATTTGAAATGGATGGAAAGATGGTTAGAAGCGTTATCTCAGTAGGATTTGAAACCTTCCTCTGGCACCATTCTTCGAAACAAAGCCATAGCTTCTGCATGCAGGTTTTTCCGTGTATATCCATCGATTACTGCAGTCCACGATATCACCGTCCTTTTAGGTATTTGATCGAAAGGAGATCGAGCACGCCTGAGCTCACCCCATTTGTCAAGCCAGTGATGACAACATTCCAAGTGATGCTGTTTCTCACAAGCATTTCATCGAACAAGAGAAGTGCTTCGAGCAGATAACCAGAAGCAGAATAGGAGCGAAGTAAGGCCGTCCCAATGTAGACTTGTGATTGAAATCACTGCTTCAAGGAGAGAGCGTTGAAGAGGAGAAGAAAAACAAGACCAACAAAGCACCAGTCTGCACAGCAATGGAGAAGGACCGAGTAGAAATAGGTGTCCTACGAAGGAGGAAGAGACGAACTGTGAACACGATATCTGTAGAGAGGATTGAATCGAACTAGTGTTGAAGAGGAGAAGAAAATAGAGCGACGAATGGAGAAGTGAACCGGAAATGACGATGACAGAGTGCAACTGTGGAGAAGGTCTGAAGCTGGAGGAGAATCTGAGGAAAAGATCGATCAAGCGTCTTGGATCCAAAGGCTGATGATCGAGTAAAAGATTGCAGGAAATCGAAAACGAGGAGAAGGAAGAGACATGTGATTAAGATTAGAAAAGCGCAGGAACTGTGAAGCAGGATAAAGAAACCTCCCCTCGTTATCATACGCTGCATAGTTCAGGCTTTCAAAGCCGCTACCAACCATGGAAGAAAGATCAGATCAAGGTCTGAAACTATTTCCTTCCAGGTTTTTCAACAATATTAATTATTACCACATATGATATTAGACCAAAGCACAGCCCATTTCGTGAAGCGAGAAACTAACCTAAAGCTTCCAGCTTTAAATTATTGGCATTGGATATAGCAAGATTGCTCCTTGGGCACTTCGCCATTTCTTCCGCTGCTTCTCCCCTTTCCTTCTCGCGTCTCCTGCTTCGATTATGGAGGGTAAGCCTGAAATCGCCACCAATGTTGGCAACAGAGCACCATCACCCTCGAATCTTTTCTCGTTGTTTCCGAAGTTCGAGCTTCGCTTTCCTTTCTTCAACCAACAGCCCGTGGGTGGCGCCGGAGGCGAAGAGAGTCTTGGGGCAGAAAAGGTCGCCGATGGTGGAGGAGACGAAGACAGATCCCACCGACCTGATGTTGTCACGTTTCCGAAGGCCGAGTGGGCGGTTCCCCCGCCACTGGAGGCGGAGGTGGAAGAGTCCGGGAAGACTTCGAATCCCGTAGTTCTCTGGCAGGTATTCCCCGTTTTCCCCTTTCTCTTCTTAGGGCTACGTTCGATTCTTTCAATTCGAGAGAAGCAACAATCTCTGACTCTTCGGACTTGGTGACTGCAACAGGTATATGCGCTGGGAGGGTTTCTGGTAGCGAGATGGGTATGGGCGAGGTGGAACGAGAGAAGGGCCGGGCAGAAGAAACCTGTTGACGGGGACGAAAAGGAGGAAGACGAAGGTGCAGGTGAAGGAATATGAAAAACAGTGGAAGTAGGGATAGGGTTTGTAATGTTGGGCAACTCACAAAATCTCTTCGATTTATCCTGTTTTCTGGACAAATAAAACGCCAACAATTTCTTCATCTTCTTCTTCAATTTTCTGGACCAAGAGACTAATTTCGTTCCTTCTGGTTCCACAAAACACGAGAAGATGCAGTCTTCAATCCATGATTTTCAAGCTTTGGGATTGTCTGTGCACAAGAGCCAAGTTGAAACTACCATTACAGGGCAAACTAAAGAACTGAAACCAACAGTAGAATTTTATCATGGCCATCTTCTCGATTCCCGATCCGCGTTCAATCTTGCCAAACGCCGTGAAAAGAAACCAAGCAAGCTCAGTTCCACGCAGAATGCGCTCACCATTTGGAATTAAGTCGCAGTGGGCACGTTCAAAGCTCTTCCATATATGGATCAACTTAGACATCTGGCTTGCATGCTCAAATGCCATTACTTCAACCAAGCTTTGTCGTTTGCAATAGATAAGCCTCTATTTCTCATTCATACCATTGCTGTTCTAGTGAATTTGATCTTTAAAATTACAAAATCAAAACCGAGATTGAATATCCGAACATGTGCTAGTGACCGCCCGGAGATTGGACGGGGAATTTCCGAAGATGGAAATTCAGTTCACCCATCGACATCCAAATACTCATCGAATATTCTACTGCTGATGGTGGAAGATTCAAACAGAGAATTTGCATCAAGTTCTCTGCCAAGTCTCCACACATAATTCAGCCCCACAAGGAGCTCGGTGATCATCGTTTCCGTCTTTTCTTGATTGGCAAAGTAAAGGGTTTGTACAAGAAGCACATTTGTCCTCTCTGAGCTGTTTTGCTGCTCGAAACTTCGCTCTGACTGCCATCTTATCGTGTTGTGAGCGAGCGGTGAAAGCCATTCCAATATCCCCGTCATTGCGTTGCTCCACTCGGCTGCAAGAACTGTGTCGCATATTGACGAAGTCCAGCCATTTGAGAAGGGCCTTAGCCTGGCTCTGAGAGAGCTTCTTATAGTAGCTGGCAGCATATTGTACAAATCATCTCTTGCATCGAGGCCAATCAGGTAAGGCGAGGCTGCTAGCTTTTCAATTACAACGACGACATGTGCATAATGAAGGGACAAAGCAGAAGCTCCGAGGGTCTCCGGCTGCGCCTCCAAAAATCTGCACTTGAAATCCAATGATGTTTCAAAAACATCAGCACCGCCTTGGTGATCAGCCGGTTCCAAGAAAGATTCTCTATCACCATGGATGGGAGATATCGAGAGTCCTCTAGGAGGTTCAACTTGAGTCAACCCATTCTGTTTCTGACGTTGTTTCTTGGAATTACCGTGGAATGAAAGAACACCAGATAGCCAAAGAAGTTTTTTGCTGTTCTTATCTGTTTCAGAAATAAAGCTTGATTTGGCGCTGGGTTTCTTCAGAGGACCTGAATAAAAGTTCAAATTTTGATCTTTTCGAGAGCTATGTCTTGTAAGAGGACCTGAAACTGTGACTGCTCCGGCGGGAGATCCCGGGTAGGAAGTGTTTATTTCACTAACTTTGGAAAACCGACCCGATTTAGCACTAATTCTCCTCAAAGGACCCGAAGCAAATCTTGCAAGGCCGCTCTTGGTAGGATGTAACAAAGATTGCATTCGAGTCAACACTGATTGACTTGCTCGAATATTATCATAATTTTGTATACTCGAGTAATTCCTCCCACCGGAGTCAGCCATCTGCTCAAATCCAAACACATGTTTAATCCGACTAAAAACCGTGAAAAGAGATCGAGCCAGAAGAAAAACCGAGTAATCATAAGTTCTGTTCCACAGAGAAAGCTCGCACAAATTCTTTAATTCTGCACGTTTTTTCGCAACCTTCTTCCGGAACTCGACCAAATCCGCTCCATAAAAGGCTTCATTTCCCTTCATTCTTTTCACTGTTCGTTCCAGGTCCGAAAGAGTTTCTGTCTCTTGATACAAAGTTGCATTTATTGATACAAATCTTTCCATTTTCTTCACTTTAGTTTCCATTTTCTTCCAAGATAATATCCAGCCATACGGAGCAGCTCCATGTCGGATTAAATCGCTAAAAACATGCTCAAAGTTCTTCAAACTCGGATCACTGCATTTCCTCCCTAGTCTAGCAACAGATTTTGCTATGCGTACCACGTTTTCTTCGAGTTCCGCACATATTAAACGTACAATATACTCGTCATCATCAGAGATGAGATTTTTTATACCCGCTGAATTGGATATCGCTTCTCTCAGCTTGATGATCTGCTTATCACCCAAAAACCTCCATAAATGGATCAGCTTAGACATCAAGCTTGCAACTTCAAATGCCAATACTCCTACCAAAGCTTTCTGTGGATTGGCTTCACGCTTTCTGGGAGTCTTCAAAAAATTACGAAACCATGAATCGGAAACCATCTTTCACACAGTATAAGACGATATGGGCTCCTAGCTTGGTGGTGAAATGTGTATGACCTAATCAAACCAGTCGCACCTGAATTGAGAGAAGAAATTGTTTTCAGAACATATTCTCGAAACTGTAGGCATACGGCAATCAAGATAATCGATGCACTTAAACAAAACTATGGTGCAAGCAAAAGCTGAAAAATGAAGGTAAGCTTGATTGGAGGTAACTCGTTCTTTGAGAAGTTAGGAGCCAGATCTTCTTGGGGAAGACCCATCAAGCTGGGGAATCAGGACTGCAACAAAACTCTTTTTTTTTTTTTTTAATTGAACAAGAACCAAAAAATACGTACAACAGTTGAAGTTTTCCATAGTTAAAAAGACATCATGTTCGGTTTTTCGCAAGTAAACTCCATACAAGTTAGAAAGATCGAAGCCAGTCAAACCGATAAAACATTGCAGAACAGGATTTTTTTCTCTTTCCCAGTGGCTCTTTCAAGTGAAGTAGCTTTGATTCTTCTATTCGACATTTTCAAAAACCAAATTTCATGAAAAAGCCTCAAATTTCCTATTGGGTCATGGTCAACCTCGTGCTTTTGTCAAATTCTGATGCACGAAAGTTTAAAACTGAACTCGAAATGGTAACAATCCCGATCAAAATACTTGTGGCTCCATAAGAGTAGATAGAGGCACGCATCTTAGACGACAGAAGCGACCACAACACAAACAAAATCGAGCAGTTGCCTGCTCGTCCTTCCATCAGTATACAGCTCTCCTATTTGGCGATGAGAAAGGAAACGCAAAATATGAAAAGAAAAGTAAAAGCTCATCATCCAGCAGACACTATTTGCCATCTAGCGTAGAATATAGAGACGCAACTAATCCAAACCAGTTAAGCGAAAGCATATCGACATGGTCAAAACAAACAAAAAGAAGTTCTCCAAATTCAACGGAAACTCACCGGCCAACCGGGGCTTCTTCCAGCGGCAAAAGAAAGACCTGGGAGAGAGAGAGAGAGAGAGGGAGATGGCCGAGGTGGAGCACTTGGGAGGAAGAAAATATAGAGAAGGCAGAAACCGAGTGGAATTAATGCGACTCCTGTTCAGACTGTTATTTGCAGACATAGGCCCCATTAACTCTTCGTTGCTTTCCGCCCCTCGCTTGACTTATGGCATTATACACTTCTCTCAAATATTCAATAAATGTTTTGTAAATAAGTAAATCATAGAGCAAGTAGACATGAGACCATCGAATTTTGTTTTCCAGAATTTTACTTTAAGATGACATAATTAATTGATGTAAAATATAATAGATGGTACAATGAAGTCACAAAGCGTGGCATGTGGAAGAGAAATTATCATATGGAGTTAGGTAAATCAAGTTGGCATTATTTTACTCCGGTTGGGACTTGGGTGGATGAAGATCCAAGCACAACGCTTGACATTTTGGACCACTTCGTCTTCAAGCCCTCAATAATAATGTGATTGGCAGCACAAAAGCAGGACGAGTTAGGCAAACTCGTCCATCCTCTCTTGAATCCATGATTTATGGCTGGTAGAGTTTTGGTCAAATTAAAAGTCAAAGATGATTGGAGAAGAATCTAATGTCGGCGAGAGCTGACAAGGGGCGGAAGTCAACGCAGGCACAGAGTAAAAATTCCAACAAAATAGAGTGGTGGCGAATTAAGACACGGACGATGATGGGCGGTGAATGGAAATACAGAAGTAGAGTTGGAGTTAGAGAGTCATCCCTCGTTAACGGAGCTACGACTCTTGGACACATTTTGAACGTTGATTGCTTCGCATTTATCGTCCACGCTGTGTGCTGTCTTCGCCCACTCTTTCCGGTACTTGTTGCAATTAAGATTTGGACATAGAATATAGGATGTTATTTCTTGACTTTTGTTTCTTGGACACAAAATGGATCCGTGCGCAGCCGTTCTGAATTCTGAGATTTGGAATAAGATTATGGGGTGCTGGCTCGTAAAGAAAAGTAGGCGCCCATTTTTAGGGTTTTATGGGAGAAGGTAACCTTTCGGCCCAACTCTTAGACCTGAGCTTGTTGGTGTTATACGTTTCCCACTCCCGACTCTCTCGCGATCCAGTCCTGCATCCGCTCCAATGGCCAAAGGCGACGATGCCTTGAGGAGGAAAAAGAACAAAGCCAACCGAAAGAAGCTTCAAAGAGATCCTTCCTCTTCAGTTTCGCGTTGCCGCCATCATCGCCGCTAAGAAGCGTAAGAAATCCGGAAGACGCAGCTAATGGCAGGTTACTCCCGCCAAATCAATTCATTTTGTAATTTTGTTTACTTATTTACGCTACGTTCTGTTTTTTATTTTCTCACTCCTGCTTCGTATTTTGATTTGTTTGGTGGCTAGAGCGAGATTCCGCTATCGAAGACATACCTTTTTTGAAACCATAGATTTTACTTCCTTTCTTCGGCCCTTGACAAGGTTAAGAATGTCGGGGTTTGGTATATTGTGGGGCAAACCATTGAAGACTCATGGAATACATAGAGTGAGTATACATCCGGGTGCCACATTGGACCATCAAATTTAAGGGTATACATACAATAGAAAGCTGTAAACATATCATCAATAGTTCGTCTGCTTTACACATCTTATCCTTTTGTAAATCAATGCATACGCTTTTGAATGAATCTTTAGTTTAAGATAAGATTTTCTTCTTATGCTGATTATCTCTACTGGGATGGTAATAAGGTTCAGATGTCACATTTGTCTCAAGTCTGAAGCTTGTACCCCCTGAATATTTCTGGTTATCACTCTCTCTATCTCTCTGTTCTCAGCTCTGCATTAACAGAGTTGATATTATTGATTGATTATGCTTGTTAGGTCTTATTTCTAACCTATTACTTTCGATTTTTTTGTCTTTTCCTTTCCAGTTTTAAGAGCTGCGAGCCTGAGTTTCTTTTGTCCACACCCGGGAGACTCGTGGAGCTTGTTTCAGTTCAGGCCGTAGACATCTCTGGGGTGTCTTTATTGGTAATATTTGAGCATCTTTCGTCTTTTAAATCCAGCTTCTAATGGTCGCGTGCGCTCTGAATTTATGTCAAATATCGTGGTTTGCAGCATTAACTTCATAGTAATCTCCTTTTATTGTACATTTTGCACATGAATGGTATATACTTAATTCCCATTTGTTTCGAATCTATGATTTGCTTCCGACCACACTACTTTCTTTGAATAGCATAAAAAGGATTCCCAAAAAGTCACTGATCGAAGCCACAAATACAGAAGACTATGACCATCATCAGACTGTAACAAGACAATACGGCATCTGAAGTAAACCCTAAAGTCGCTGCAGGATTTAAGTAGAGAAATGGGCCAGGATAAAAGAGGCCCAATTTCGTATGTACAATTTAAACTCTTATTTTCTTAAAGAAGGTCCTTTAATGGTTGCCGGGAAAGGCAACGAGATATCCATGCGGTGGAGCGGAGCATGTTTGAAACTCTGGAGCCCCTCCCGCTTCATAACTTTCACTTTTCCCAATCCATCTCTCTCCCATTCTCGCCTCCGTGTTGCCGTCATCGAATCTCCGATTAAATCCTCTGATTCGCCTTTTGTTGCCGCCATGTTCGTCCCGGAGTTTCGCGAATCCGACTGGATCTTCTCCACCGAATCGGGCGAACTCCAGCTCCGAAATTCGCCCACGGTTTCGCGCTTGATTCCGCTCGGAAAAAAATCCAGGCGATGATTTTCCCTGCGATTTCTACCGTCGTCCTCTGAAAACTGATAGGACCTAAATGGACGGACTGGAGGTAAACCTGAAACCTCTTCTTCTCGCTGTAGCTCCTGAAAATTGTTTTGAAAAAGGAGTTCCTGAAATACCTATTTTGAGTTACGGGGACAATGTGATATGCGGTTTAGTGTTGGAGAGATGTGAAGGATCTTTCGTCGGTGAAATGCTCGTAGAGGATGTGATTTGAACTTGCGCAGTTAGGATTTCTGTCCTAGATATGGACACTGGACAGCCGACAGACCTTATGGTGTGTTGAAAATAAGAAAAATAAGGGGGTTGTTTCGTAAATGTGGTATGAATGGGGTACTTGCTGATTTCTTGAAATCGCGTTGGCCTACCAAGTAAATATGAAGTGCAGCGAAGGAGACGGGACAAAAGGAGAAATGGGGGAATCACGAGAGGCGTGGCATTCTGGACAGCCATAGGAGATAGGGCGCGGAGGAGGAAGCTCTACAAGGCTTGCTGCTAAGAAGGAAAGCTTCATGGGCAGATATGGGTACGAGTTTTGATATACTCTTGAGTTCCAGTGGCAGGAGTATGGAGTTTGTGTGTTTGGTATTCAGAGCAGGAAAGGGAATCTTCTGAGGGTGCAATTGAATGTATCTCTGTCTACTAGCCAATGCATCTACTTTCCCACATGTTTGACTATGCGAAGAAGACCATCAGGATTCTGGAAACTGGGAAATTTTAGCAGAATGAGGATGTTGAGATCTCCGCCAATCAAACATATTTGGAACACTTGAAAAGAAGAAATGTCTTATGATCGCGTGCTTTACTAATGAACCATCCGACAACATTGCAAGCGTGTGGTTGGGGAGAGTGGATGAACGAGTCTTTCTTTCTGGAAAAAGAAATTGCACACTTGTTTCTTAATCCAGGGCTCTTCCCGAGAGTGCATATATTTCTATCAACCTAATCGTGGTGCAAGGTAACATGAACAATGCCAAAATGTGAAATTTGGATTTTAGTTTTCTCAATTGGGAAATAAAGCATTAACTGAGCAGCTGTCGAAGAAGAAGAAGAAGAAAGCAAGTGGGAGAGTCTTGCACGACAGGACTGACAAAGCCTTGTTTGGAAGGATTTATGAGTCAGAGAAAGGGGTTGACTCGGAGGCAGAACCAAACTCAACCTAGGCCAGAAAGACACAGTTATTACTCTCGTTGATGTCCATCTCGAGCCCGCCCGCAACCCACACCACCCACTGAATTAAATGATTGACAAGGACATGCGGGAAAGGTGACGAAATTAAAGCAGGGGAGTGGCTCGTTTTGTGCAAGTTAATTAACATTTATTCTCCAACCCCGTACTTAATATTGGACCTACTTTTGGGGCACCCCCAGCTTATCTCCTGCAAAGTCTCCCTTCCCTCATTTTTATTACCTATTTTCATTAACCTTGGAGGTTACTCCACCCACGCGCCTCTTGCTTTGATCCCGGTGCTTGCTTGCACACAGATTAGTTGATCGGAGACTTGTAGATGGGCGATTGAGAAAAAAAGAGTTATCTTTCAACTGGGTTGAAGCTCCAGGGCCTGTCCAGATCCCAACCATTACTGTTCTACAAATAGAATTCCTACTATCCACCCAACGCTGAAACTAAACACCATTATTTGAGATAATTGTGGCCACCAATCCTCCGTCCCCAGTCTGCAGGGGTTTAGCTTCAGCTCTATGGGGAAGAAACAAATGTCGAATGAGAAGAAGTTTCAAAAGAACAAGGTTCTGGTTGAAGGTGATGTTATTAGGATCGCAGTTCACACACCCCCCGAGTTTGATGAGAGCAATTAACTGCCACCTTCCACCAACACCCGTTCTTTGCTTCTTCCACTCTACTCTCCTCCGCCTATTTAATGCCTTTAATTGCACTCACCTGCAATCCCTTCCCTTCCCCCATTTTTATACCCTCCAATCTCCACCCCTTTCTCGTTAGCTCTTCATCCGTGCCATCGCTCGGCAATGCCAGTCGAACAAGTGTCATCAATGGCTACTTCCTTTTTCTCCTCTCTTCCTTTCGCTGTTTTTGTCTTTCTCGTGTCCGCCCTCCTTCTGACACTCGCCTGGAAAAGGAAATCCAAGAGGATAAACCTTCCTCCTGGTCCTCCCGGCTGGCCAATCGTTGGGAATCTCTTCCAAGTTGCTCGCTCCGGTAAGGAGTTTTTTGAGTATGTGGAAGAACAGCGACGGATCTACGGCCCCATTTTCACTGTCAAGATGGGGACGCGGTTGATGATCATCTTGAGCGACGCTAGTCTCGTCCACGAAGCTTTGATCAAAAGAGGTGCGCAGTTCGCTAGCAGGCCGAGGGAAAGTCCGACCAGGATCGTCTTCAGCAGCAACAAATTTTCCGTCAATGCCGCAGTATACGGGCCACTGTGGCGGTCACTTCGCCGGAACATGGTGGGGAACATGCTGAGTTCGACCAAGCTCAAAGAGTTTCGCGACGTGAGACAGAACGCAATGGATAAGCTTATAGATCGGATTCAAGATGAGGCGGATAAAAATGGCGGGTGTGTTTGGGTTCTAAAAAACGCTCGATTTGCTGTGTTCTGCATTCTCTTGGCAATGTGCTTTGGGCTCGAAATGGAAGAAGACACGGTGGTGAAGATGGACGAAGAAATGAAGAAAGTGTTGATCACTTTGAATATGAGGATCGACGATTTTCTTCCCATTTTGAGCCCGTTTTTTAAGAAACAGAGACGAGCCGCCATGGAAGTTCGGAAACACCAGGTTGAGTTCGTAACCCCGTTCATAAATCGACGTAAGAAGGCACTCCAAAATCCAGGATCAGACTCCGCTGCAACATCGTTCTCGTACCTCGACACTCTCTTCGATCTGAAAGTCGATGGAAGAAAATCCGGTCCGACCGATGCCGAACTGGTCACTCTCAGCTGCGAGTTCCTGAATGGCGGAACAGACACCACAGCCACAGCGATAGAATGGGGGATCGGTCAGCTAATCGCGAATCCAGAAGTCCAACGGAGAGTCTACGAAGAGATCAAACAGGTAGCGGGCGACAGAAAGGTAGAAGAGAAGGACGTGGAGAAGATGCCATATCTACAAGCGGTGGTCAAAGAACTTCTGAGAAGACATCCTCCGACCTACTTCTCACTCACGCACGCCGTGATCGAACCAACCACGCTCGGCGGTTACGACATTCCGATGGACGCGAGCGTCGAGATTTACATTCCTGGAATAAGCGACGATCCAAAGCTGTGGAAAAATCCAGAGAAGTTTAATCCGGAGAGGTTCGCCTCCGGCGAGGAAGAGGCGGACATGACGGGAGCGGGAGGGGTGAAAATGATTCCGTTCGGGATCGGAAGAAGGATCTGCCCAGGCCTTCTGATGGCGACGGTTCACGTGCATCTGATGCTGGCGAGATTGGTGCAGGAATTCGAGTGGAGCTCGCATCCGGCGAACGGCGAACCGGATTTCACCGGAAAAGCGGAGTTTACGATCGTGATGAAGAACACTCTGAGGGCGAGGATAAAAGCGAGGGGGTGAGAGAAAATGGGAAGCTCGCCGGTCGGAGTTGCTGCCTACTTTCGTATCATTGCTAGTTGCAATGCAGTTCTTCCAACTCTACCCTTTTTATTCAAAACAATTTATTTTTAGCAGTAATAATTATAAATGTTGCGTAATGTCAGAAATGCCCTCGGTTCAAAGCAGCTTGAAAGATCTTTGAAAAGCCGGAAAACCAGAAATGTTGGTTTTAATGTAATTTTTGAAATATATACATGATACGAGCTCTGACCATTGACTTAGCACACCACAGGCACAGAGGTGTTCCAATCTATAAACGACCAATCCCACAGCTCAGACTCTAGGAACCCAAAACCAATGCCAGGCTCTAAGCGTAGGAGGGGCTTTCTAAGTTCTTATTTTCCAACTCTTTCCCCGCCGTGTTCTCTCGCCTCAAGGCCAAACTATCGACCCCCTCTCCTGCTTCGTGGATCCCCGATTCACAATGGTCCCCGCTACTCCGCTCGGTCAGACGGTTTTCCTGGGCCCTGGTCAGAAGGTAGCGATAGGTTCGGAGATCGGATTCCATGCCAAAATGAGCTCGAACTGCAGAGCTAAAGAGGGGTTGCATCAGCCATTTTCTTTCGGGGCCATCTCGCAGAGAAATTCGACAAACCGGGCAGGTGGAATGCTGCTGCAGCCATATGTCGATGCATGCCGCGTGGAATGAATGGGCGCAGTAGGGGAGTATCCGCAACGAATCCTCGCCCTGATAATCAGCCAGGCATATCGTGCATCTGCATGTAATTAATAGATCTCATCGAAATTATATAGGCAAGAAAAGATTCCAATGGCATGCATATTTCAACTTAAACATTGATCAAGTAAGGAAGCACATATTCTCCACTTTGACCGAGTTTCGATCGATTCCCCAAGCACCTGAACTAAAAAGTCCATCAAAATCAAGTTTTTTCCCATACCAAAGCAAAATGTAATGAGCTATGTAATACAGGTCTTTGACCAAATCAAGTTTTCTCTCTAACATTCCTCAAAAGTTTCAATAAACCAAGAACGTGCTAGTCAACAGAGAGAATTTCAATTCAACAGTTTGAAAGTGCGAAGCATAATGCAAGAAGACCATTATCTTCCCATATCAAAGAAAAATGTATGAGCTTCAACGTGTAACAAAAGAGAATTTTGATATTGCATGAAAACGACAGCAATTTCGGGAAATGCATTCCGATTTCCCTGGCAGAAAATAGCAAAGAATAAAAACATTGATTCTAAGTTGATGTTTTCTAATCGGTCTATTCCCTCGACAATACCTATATATACCCTTTACTATATTCGCTTATAGAATTTTTCTGGTAAATTATTTATTGTTGATATGACTATGAATCAACTCTTCTTCAAAATAAAGCATCCCAATATTCCAGGGCGGATGGACCTTATCATCTAGTTCCATTTGTAAAAGTAGCGATTTATCAGTTCAAATTTTGCCTAATTTCAGCGAGTGATTTTGGAAAAATCAAATTCAGGGAAAGAAATGATGCGACTTCAGAAGCAGATATTTATTAAATCTTTCTATTTTTCAGGAATATAAGAAAATCCACACAAAAAACAAAATTCCTAGCAAATTCGATTACCCAAATATCAAATTTACTCAAGAAAATCAATATTCGACGGGCTTTGTAATAATTTCAAAAACATCAATTTAGTCAACAACGCCCCGCAATGCACAATAAATTAGACATTGTTTAACTCAGATATGTAAAAGACCAATCATGTTATTGGCTCAACAAATTACTCTAAAACATTGGAAGATGAACGCATCATATAAATTTTAAGGTTTATAAGGGAACATAAACTGTTTTGCCATTGTCGTTAAACAAGTTTTTGCTTTTAGAAATTTAAACACTGAATAATCTAAACCCACAAGAACACATATGATTGTTTTTGAACTGCTAAAAAAATACTAAGGCAAATCAATAAATAAACAATACAAAAGAAGAGAAGCTCCAGAAAAAGAAAATAGACAGCTATTGAAATGATCTGCAGCGTAATTTTTTTCTTTCAATTTTTCTCTTTTAAACTTAATTTTCGTTGACTACCATGACATAGGCAAAGGTTTTATGAGCCAATAAGGTGAAAAACTAGTGTTTCATGGCATAATTCATCTGTTATTCATGCAAAAGCTTGTGCACAACTTTGAAACTTTGCAAGTGGGAAAACTGCAACAAACAAATTTGTTTTTCAATTTTCAACATTGTTTTATGCTTGCCAAATTAAGCAAAATAGTGTCCCACAATTTAAGCTTTATGCCGCCTATTCCAAATCACCATGGGTTTTCACTAAACTCTAAACTGTCTCAAGACTAAAAGGTAAGAGCATTAGAAAAGAGAACGGACAGATTAAGAAAAACCATGAATCTGACGTAAATTTGAATCAATTCAACGAGATTTCAAATAACAACTGTAGAAAGGAAAATCAAGAAGAAAGACATAAGATAATACAGAGGGACATCAAACAATAAAAAAGAACACATACTGTGAATCTTTTGCTGCAGAAAAATAATCATCACTGTACTTCTTTGTCGGAAATTTGGCTACTACTACTGGTTCAAGACCATGCAATCCCCGTTCCAGCTGCATCACACACTTTCGATTGTTATGGATCAGTGAAGAGTAAATCACCAACAACAAATGCAAGACCAAAAACCGAAACCAAGTTGACAAGTCAACAAATTTATACAACCTACTCATTTTGTATATAATCTCTGAGCTCAGTGCATAGTTCATAATAAGTAGTAGCTTTTATGTAATGCCCTTATTTAAGAGAACATATTTAAATATGCAGGGTTGTGTGTCAGTTTATATTAACTGAGGATGGATAATGATGAAGACTTGTACAGAAAAGAAGAAACAGCCAGTTCCTCTCCCTTCGTTCTATTCTATAACTTAAGGGGTAGCTTCACCAAAAGTAGCATAGAAATGAGAACAAAATGCATAATCACTTCTGCACACCACTTGATCAAGATGTCTGAGAGTGACGCCCAGGAAATGGGATCGAGTGTGGAAGAATAAAAAGACCACAATAAAGCAATCTCAAGATTTCTCTTTTCAAATTAAAATGGGTCTAAAAGGGGCAAAGGAGAGAAGGATTAGAAGGTATAAAGATTCAACATCATACCAAACGGAAACATAAGCAATTATTTCGATTTCAAATGCCAGTTTCATCAAAAAAGGCATTTTATTACGTTAGAACAAAAAAAAGAAAAATTTCAAGAATATTGAAGTCAGACAAGACATGAACCTAACTCCAGGTAAACAGAGAAAAGAGGTAATAAAAACTAAAAAAAGTACGAAAATTGATGCATACAACGCTGAGATCTGAGCTGGAAGCGATTGGAAAGGAGCGCCTTGAAGCGTTTAGATGAATCCGAGCGCAGACTAGTCTAGTGCACACAAAAACGATGAACATGGTGCTCACCGCGAACCCAATCACAGTCATAACCAGATTTATCCCCGACGTAATCATACTAATCACTTCTCTCCACCTCGAACCGTATCTCCCACTTCACCCAGATTTCAAATTACTTCGGAAATGGATTTCCGCAGCTTTCAGTGGTTGACGCAAATATTTAAATACGAGAAGCCCATTTTCGCAAGAAGACCAACGGAAACAAAGAGCGAAGTGAAAGTACTGGGTTGGTCGGCAATGTAAACGGGCAGCCTTAAAGGAACAAGCTGGTAAGAATGGAGAAAGCAAAAGTCATATCCTGAAAGGAGGTCTTGGGGCGGGACTGTTTTATTGCAGAGAGGAGTAGAAGAAGAGAAGAAAAAGGGGCGGACGCCATGGGTGAAGGACGGAAGAGGTGAAAACGATGAAAAAACTTAGGAGTTGGATTGGATTTGTATGAAACAGAGGGACACTGACACAACCCAGAGAGAGGGGAGAGACAAGAGACTGTAGGTGTTTTCCAGATCCAAAATCCCAAAAATTCCACTAGGAAGTATTCAATTAGAATTGAAGAAAAAGGAAATCCCATTTATTTCCTTTTTTTTTTAAAGTGAAGCAAATAAAAATACCCAACAACATAGATTTCTTCAACATCTATCCTACGTATTTTCGAAAAACAAGAAAGAAAGATGATAATGAAGCCACTAATCTCCATTTAACAATCAATGTGGCATTCGTCAAAGGAAGATAAAATACTAATCTGACTACCCACAAATACCCTCATCATTTACCTGCTTCATTTGTTTCTTTAGCTCAATAAGACATACGATACACTTGACCATGTTTATATAATATTATCAACTTGTTTACATCGAATAACCTGAATTATTGCAGTACGAAAATAGCCTTGATCATGTTGTTAAACCTCTGAATAATCTCACATTATAATCATTTCAAATCGCATGGCTTCTGTATCTTAAATTTCTACCTCAAATATGGTGACACAAATAAATTAATTGCGGACAATATCAATAATTGTAGGCCATTCAAATTAATGAAGAAGCACTTACATTGTATTGATGCTAAAGCCAATCATGTTACATCAACCTACCAAACAGAAAACCAATATTATACAGCAAACTTGAAGTCATTTTCAGTTTCTAAGGAAACTCTTTTATCTGTACATACCGTGTCGATTATGATCCTCATTTCGCGAATACGCACTTCCAAGAGGCGACTCAGCTCCCCTACCAAGAAAGGCTCTTGAAATTTCTTCATTTTTGGGGAGTGCCGGATAGATGTAGGCGCTGGAGGGAACCGCCAAATTATTGGAATATCGGTAGGGAGGACTCCTGGGAGATTCAGTCCACGCAATCCGATTTCGATCATCTGGGTAGATGCGATCATTGCCTGAAAATCTTAATCTAGGATCTGAATACGGACTGACTGCCAATTGTTCACTTGAAGAAGCTGAATTTTGCTCATTTGGGTAAGAGCGAGGTACCTTTAACTGAGAACTTGGTCTGACAAAGTTGGTTCTTGTATGGGATTCCACTAAATAATCTGTTGGAAGTCTAAATAACCTAGCATACGCAGTAAGTTTATCTTCCCTTCCATCACTTTTAGGAGCAAATATCGAAGATTCAATACTTTGGCCAAATCTATTACCTTCCACAACTGGCGAGTTGCTGTTGATCTTCTTCTGCAGTGACAATCTTGCTTGTTTGAGGGCATCAATCACATCTGCCACCCCAGGATTGGACAAAACCAACTCATTGCTTTCATCATTTTGACTGGCTGAAATATTTATTTTACTGGCATTACTTTTTGAATCCAATACATAGGCTTCAAAGGTCTGGCCCAGGAACTCCTGTTCAGAACTATGCACAGGCAAATGAATTATGTTTTCTGCGATCCTTTCTGTTTCTTTTGTTTTATGCATGGGGGATATAAAGTCGACTGCTGAGTGTGATGCAGCATCGTCTTTGCATCTTCGGTTGGTCGATTCTTCTTCATTATATTTTGAATTCCCTATATTACCATATAATAATTGAGGAACGGTCTTTGGTTGGCCGTCAGATGATGTTTTGGGGTCTCCCATTTCAAGACTTGAATGAGGTAGAAAGCCATTTGGCAAATTGTCAGAGATACAAATGCCATCCATCTGCACTTTTGGCATTGGAATATCATCCACATTTGTTTTCTGCTCTTTGAGATCATTGGGGGAAGATGTAGGAGAATGAGCCCTGATCTCCTCTCTTTCATCGGTAATGTCAGAATGGTTCCCATGGTCACATGAATCCTGAAAAGGCATAGGCAGAAGAGAGACTAAAATCAACAAAGAGACTAAACAAGCACTTAATTTCTAATTTAGGACCCTAGGGAAGGAGTCTGAAATATCTTCCACCTATTTTTTTTAGTTGGTTCATATGGCACTGTCAAGGAAACAAAATATTTATAACTAGTTATAAGATCATTAAGTTTTACGTTCAAGGATGAATGCGACAGCAAGATTGAAAACTCAAGGATCTAAGATAAAAATAGCTAAAATCATAAAAGTCAGAGAAAAGGAAGAGTTCAAGAATTTGTCTTTTCAAATAGATCCGAATCTGATGCTGTCAAGAAATTATGTTGAATTCCTTTAAGATTGAGTTCCCAAAATAGCTCTTCACCATTAATCAGTAATCGCTTACCGGGGTGCTACTGTTATTTTCTCTAAACTTCTCTTCCCAGTCTCTTTGAGCCTTTTCCATTGCTTCATATCTGTCTATAAGTTGAGCTTGATTTTCCAAAGCCTTTTCCATATCATTTTCTTTCCTGTATTCGTTGAAATCAAGATCTTTGGTATTTACATTTGCCTGATTTTGTGATACACTGCCTAAAGTACTGTCCAGTAAGACTCTCTCTTCTTGAGCATCAGAAACTTCCCTCGATGTCTTAGAATAATCAATTTGACAGTACGGAGAAACTTCGGAAGAGATGGCCACTGCATAGTCTTCTGAATGATCTTCCAGAGGCTCAGTTTTGAGTCCATCTATCAATCTGCAACATAAATACCAAATTAAAATCTCTTGAGAAAATATATAATTCAATGTCGGAAAAGATTAGGTTTTCCCAACAGGTCAAACAGAAAATTCTAAAATGTACAGATTTTTTCAATGGGGGCAAAATAAGTTATTAGAAAGTTCCAGTATTTAATCAACCAACTTAAATCTAGGAAAATCCCTTCGTGAACAAACCCAGATTTCTAGAAAAGATTTCAAACCGAAGAAGAAAGGTTGCAACTAGCGCATTCAGGCCATTACAGTGCGTGCATGTGCACAGAAATTCATTAAATGTAGTCTGAACAAATATACAAACATTGTGACCTTGTTTCTCTTCGTCTAATCTGGCGACATGATCTTCCCAAGGAATGTTTTGGGGAAGAAGAAGATGAACCGACAGATGTGATACTTCTTTGTCTCCTCATAGAATAATTTTTATACTTATCAAGTGGACGAGGTGAACTGTTCCGGCCCTTCCAAGATAAGCCATTACCTATTAAGGAAGAAGAGTCTGGGTCAGAACCTGAAAGGTCTTCCAATTCACTTTTCCTCGCTTTTGAGTTTACAGAGCATAAATCATCTCCCAAAGAGATATCTCCAGCCTTTGATTCACAAGGTGTTTCCAGATCAGAGTTTGAATCAAGCGCCTCAGAGATTTCACTAATTCCATTGTCCTCCAAAATTGCAAGAACATCTGCTGTCGCCTTTTCTGCCATCTTTCTTTGCATAGACACTATTTTTAACTGTTCCTCAAGTTCTACTACCTAGAACAACAAACAAACACCGAAAGTGTTTAGTAGAATACCTTTCTCTCCTTCGCACACATTTCCACGCACAAGAACATTGTCAGTCTACTATAACAAAAACAAAAACAATCTTGGGGCTGTAAAAGTAATACGAGACAAACACAGTCAGCTCAAATAAAGTGCTAATCCATTAATCTCCCTGAACTATTGACTTACCCTTTTTGCAAGTTCTTCAGCTCTCTGCCTTGCACTTCTTGAAACAGATCTTTCAGACAGAAGTCGCGCCCGAAGGAAATCAATAGTCATAGCATTTGAGTCCTCCATGCCTGGTATTTTGCTTGATAAAATTTTCCTATTAGAAAGTTCATCAAAAGAATAGATATCTCGAACAAAACGAGCAAGGAGATCATATAGGTGCATCTTTAACCCAAAACACACTAATGAGCGCAATCGTTACTCGGATAGTCAAACACCGGAAGCATATGAAATATCCAGAAACAAATTACAAGTCAATGAATCCCATTTCATACTTTCAAGGCATATCCAAAATTTCATCAAGTGATATTATATATAAAAGGTCAAATATCATAGCCAAATTTGTAAATTTTTATTTGATGAAAAGAATAGATATCTCGAACAAAACTAGCAAGGAGATCATATAGGTGCATCTTTAACAACACTAATGAGCGTAATCGTTACTCGGATAGTCAAATACTGGAAGCATATGAAATATCCAGAAACAAATTACAAGTCAATGAATCCCATTTCATACTTTCAAGGTATATCCAAAATTTCATCAAGTGATATTATATATAAATGGTCAAACATCATAGCCAAATTTGTAAATTTTTATTTGATGAAAAATTAATTAAATTATCAGCAATAGAATCAGTGCCTCGGTAAATGATATCTTTCTTGATTTTATTAATTAAAATCATTAAAAAATACATTTTCATGAAAATGACGTTTCGTTTATCTTGTTGTCGGATATACTAAAAGAGCCGATAAAATACCCAAAAAATCATGTAAAGTAAAATGATATTCATACTCAAGTTAGTTGAGTTTTTCTAAGGCATTTATAATTCTCAACCATTATGATGCATTTATAATTCTAGCAAATATATTGGCACAAGGGTATGTTAGCAAAACTCTGTCACCTTTTTCCTTCTTTTCTGCAAATTTTTCTTTCTTGACTTGGTTTCAGAGGGACGGAGGTGTCCTCCTCAAATAGTATAGTAAATCCAATTACTTATGATTCCCTTGCTCTTCTTCATTTCCCCTCTTTGAAAAAAACTCTCACAGTTAAACTTGATAGCCACAGATACTCACAATTACCTAATCATGGAAAACCAGACTCTTTTGTCATTGCTAATGGATTTGCATAGTTTCTTGAAGCTCTTTCTCTCCTCCTCCCAAGTACTAGATTCTTCTCCTCTCCAATGAATCCCAGCTTCTCCACAAGGCAACTCATGTCCTCGCTTTATCTTGGTTGAGCTTCTCTACTTTCCTGATTATTTGGCTACTCTTCAGCATTATAAATATGGAGTGCCCTATCTCAAATTTATTCTCCTTATTCTCTGTCCACAATCACACAATTACACTGCCAACTACAGTCTCTCACCAATCATGGTATATCTGACTCTGTTCATATTCACCTAATCAACACGATCTACATCTTAGCTGCATTAGGTGAGCTTGTAACTCAAAAAGGCCGCTTATTATATTTGTTTGGTGGTTTTGGAGTCTGTATGCTTTTGTTATCTCCATTACAGATCATCCGTACGAACTCTCAATCGAAGAAATTAGTAGCTACTTAACTAGGAATTTTAAATTGAAACCCAGTCATCCCCTAACTGCAGTCTGTCGAGTGTTCTCTTATTGGATACTCTTCTTCACATAAGGACTATGTGTCAATTTAATTCCATCTAAAAAAATCTGTATCTCCCTCACCTGTTATATTAAATGAAGTTGGTTTTCCATTTGCTACTCAAAATTCTCTAACAACACATTCTCCCCACGTGTCTCCTCCAATTTTAACCTCTGTATCCTATATTTTCTCTCCCATTTCTTCCTCATCTTGTGGTCATTCAATCTCTCCCTTATCTATCCTTCTCCATCTCCTTCCCCTTCCACAGTGCATGAACCAATTTCTCAGGTTATACAGTTTCTTACTCATGATAACAACATAATTACGCAGGCTAAATCTGACATTCCTAAATAAAAATTGCTTTCGACCTCTACGGTTACTTCATGAATGGAATTTTCTTCACATTACCAGGCTATGAAATCTCCCTTGTGGAAACAGGCTATGCTAGCTCATTTTGACACAGTAATGAAACTAGGTGTCGTACAACTCATTGCTCCCCCACCAGGTTGTAAAATTATTGGGTCTAAATGAGCTTTAAAACTCAAGAAAAATTCTCATGGATCTTTTAGCAAACACAAGGTGCGACTAGTTGCAAAAGATTACAATATATTTTATGGTATATACTATTTTGTATTGTATTGGGTTATACTTTTTCTCATATTTGGCCCATACATCAACGGATGTTAGTTATGCATTCTTGCATAAAGATTCATCGGAAGATGCAACTGATATTGCTTCGAATCCAGTTCTCCGTTCAAATCAAAGCATGCAGCGTTCATTTGGGTGAGGGATAAGATTCTCAAGTTTATTCCTTCTTAACATTGAATTGTATATCTCATGAGGAGAGTCACTCAGGGGGATTTTAAAGGCATCTGTGGTTCTCATCCATTATAATGCGTCTATCATTCTAGTAAAAAATGGGTACAGGTATATGCTTGTTAAGCTTCGATTCGGTAGAACTCCAGAAGTCTCCTTACAACAGAGTAGTGTACAGTTAATCCATAGAAATGATACAGAAGAAGTTATTTCTATCAACTCCTTTACATTCCTTTTTGAAAAATTTTCCTTTCCTGACTAGTTTCATGCCCGGTTTGTAAAAAAAAATTCAGAATAAGAAGATGGAATAACAATGAAAAACATAGAACTATTCATCAGAAGCTGAAATCACTTCAAATAATAGAAAAGTAAGCCCTGTGAATGGATTTATGTCAGATGCGCATACCTCAGATCTTACGACGCGATCCTGATCAGAACTATGTAGCCTCAAAATCTCTAACAAAGCAAAAGTCCAGCTCCAAATTCAGCGCGCAAGTCGTCTATATATCATAACAGAGCAGAGGGAAATGAGTAACAAATAAGAATTGGAGGCAAACCTAGAAGAAATGAACAGATGAAAAGAAGAAAGTAGACTTCATAGAAATTGGGTTCACCTCATTAAAGACAGGTCCCAAACCCTAAGGGAGTCCTTCCGGTCGGTCGGGTGCTGGGTTCCGACGGACTCGTCTTCGTAGCATCTCTGATTATTGATTTTAATTAATTTATCAATATTTGATCCAGTTCATAAATTTTAATTAATTAATTTCACCGCTAATCGTTATTTATTGTTGATTTTATCGCTGACAAATTAATAGTATACAGCTTAAATGGAATGGATTAAACAAGAAAGTGAGTCCGCGTACGGTAACATAAGCCAAGCCATCCACGGATCCCCCCTAACTTACCTATCCAGATGATCTACGTTTCCGTCTCTTAATAGACCCCCATCTTTCTCTTCTCAAGGCAGACATAGTAGGAGATCAGCTATGGAGGACAGGCGCTGCAACTCTCCGATCACCATTTTGATGCTTCCATGGCTAGCCCACGGCCATATTTCGCCCTACTTGGAGCTGGCGAAGACGCTGCTGAAGACGTATTCAGACAAGTTTCGTGTTCTTTTGTGTTCTTCGCCGGTGAATATCAAATCCATCCAGCCGAAACTGTCTCAGAAATACTATTCTGATGTGGAGCTCGTGGAGCTCCATCTTCCATCGTCGCCGGAGCTTCCTTCTCGCCTGCACACCACCAATGGCCTTCCTCACCACCTCATGCCCACCCTCAGAAATGCTTTCGAAATGGCCGCCCCTGCGTTCCGCGACATCTTGAAAATCGTGCACCCAGATTTGCTCATTTATGACTTTATTCAGCCATGGGCCCAATCTCTTGCCTCTTCCCTTGATATTCCTGCCGTTGAGTTTATCACTACCAGCGCTTCGATGACCTCCAGTTGCTTGCATTATATCACCAAACCCACCATTGATTTTCCTTTCCCGGCCGTGAAATTGGAAGATCACCAAGTTCCCATACTAAAAGACTTCCTGGGATCTACAGTAAATGGGGTACCCGATGGAGAAATAATCAAAACATGCATCGAGAGATCGAACGAAATTATATTGTTGAAGAGTCTCCGAGTGATAGAGGGGAAGTACATGGACTACCTCTCTACTCTATCAGGAAAAAAGATTGTTCCAGTCGGCGCTCTAGTTTCTCATCACGACTCCGTAGACCAAAACCACAAACAGGCGAGCAAAGGCGTCACCGAGTGGCTAGACAAGAAGAATAAATCATCCTCCATTTTCGTTTCATTCGGGAGCGAGTACTATCTGTCAGCGTCAGAAATCAAAGAAGTAGCTCGAGGGCTGGAGCTGAGCGAGGTGAATTTCATATGGGTCATTAGATTTCCGTCGGGAAACAACCGGCAAAAACTCGAAGAAGCTCTACCCGAAGGTTTCAGAGAGAGGGTAGGACAGAGAGGGCTGATAATCGAGGGTTGGGCGCCACAGGTGGAGATCCTCAGCCATCCGAGCACGGGAGGGTTTCTGAGTCACTGCGGGTGGAACTCGCTGCTGGAGAGCTTGAGACATGGAGTTCCAATCGTGGCAATGCCAGTGCACTTTGACCAGCCAGTGAACGCGAAACTGCTAGTTGAGATCGGCGTGGGAGCGGAGGTGAAGAGAGGGGAAGGCGGGAAGGTGATCGACGGAGAAGAAATAGGGAGAGTAATCAGGCAAGTGGTGGCGGAGGAGGGCGGAGAGGGGCTGAGGAAGAAAGCCAGGGAAACTGCAGAGCTGATGAAGAAGGAGGAGGGCGAGTTTGACGAAGTGATCAAAGAGATGGCTCGTATCTGCAGGACAAGGGAAGAGACAGCAATCAAGCAAATTAAACAATGATTTCTCTACTACACATGATCTAAAACTGTTCTCTCGTCTTTTTTTTTTAATAATTAATAAAGTTTCTTCTTCACTAGAGTGTTAGGAGGTAAATAATACAGGGTGTTGAGCGAAATCTATACAAAAATTACAATAATTTCTTCCCCAAAATTCAAGGACGGCAATCTCCAAATCGAAACTAAAAAAATGGACTGCTTACGAATCTGGATTGTCATCATAAAGAAGAAAATGAGTGTCGGCTGCGCCCGTAGATTCGGCCACCTCGGCTGCTTGGGCAATCCTTACAGCCATGGTGGCTTTGTAGGCTAATAAATCAGCATTTTGAAACAGCTTTTGCGCCTTCTCTCTTTTGGCAATTGCCAGCTCTGTTGCTACAGTTGCTGCATTTCTAGCCTCTTCCGCTTTAAGCTTTGCAGTTTGCAACTCCATGGCATGCCTTTCCGCTGCTATTGCTGCAATCAGAAGTTGGTTTGTAACGTATACACACTTTCACGACTGCTACCGATGAATCATTAAGATTATATATACATGTTCGTCTCCAAGTTCAATATTGAAAAACTATTTTCATTTTCTAATACCGTTTGCTTTCATGGTTTAGGGAGATTTACCTCTCCATAAACTCGGTTGTTTGCCTCTTGCAACTTGGCTAGGCTTTTGTTTGACTGATCTTCTCTTCCGCGGAGGAGGCTTTGGAATGAGAGGATGTTTCTTTGGCTGATGACCCTGACAGGAAAGATCAACATATTTTAAGTTCAATAGCTCACTTTTAAGATATCTAAGCTGATATGACAGACGTTCCCATAATTTTGTGATGTAGCTAGATTAACGCTACAAATACAAAATTTTGATGCATTGACTAATGGAGAGCCCCATCGGTGTAAGGTTTTCAGTTTTCAAAGTTTCATGGCGCATTAAAGCTACCAGTTTTAGAGGTTCTTCCTGGAAACACAACTTTCTATTTCTTCAATTGAGAGCTACTTTAAAAGGGTATTGGGTCTCATCAGAATAAAGAAGAATACTTGTATTGTGTCTTTCACTACTCCCAACCAAAGGTTAGAAATAAGAAATCAATCATCAACAATCAATAAAACTAATGATGACTTCTGTACCTGGAAAACTCTAAGCAGCGGCGCCTTTTTCTGCTTCCGTTTCGTCATCCAATAATTATAAACAGCTTCTAGTCCTTCTCTCCCACCCAGATCTGCACATAAAGCCATTGCTGCTTTCTCGTCCAAGGAATCATCAACACTACAATAGAACCCCTTCTCAAATGCATCAATCATCAACTCAAACTTATCCTCCGGGACTGATTCGTGAAGCTCATTCTGAGCCAAAAACACAACATTAAGCTGGTTTAGCCATCCTTCGTCATCAGTATCCATGTCATAATTTGCAGTCCTCTTTGCCAAAGCTCTGGATATTTCATCATTGTTTGATGAAATATAGGAATCGGGTCTGGAGAAAGAATGATCAAAGTTGTCAACATAACCCGAGACTTCATAAATTCCTGGAACAGGAATAGGCTCAGCATTTAGCAAATTGCGATCATAACAAGCCTGATAAAGATCCTTGAAAATGAACCAATCCTGTCGATTAGGAAACTCAAGCTTCCAACTGTCATCTGCAGACCACATAATATAATGAGTGAATCGATTGCACGAGCATGGCTTCATTACTTTTTCTGCCTTAATAGTATGCGCAGCTAATTCATCTATCTTAACAACAAGAAGCCATTCACCAGAGTCAGAAAATTCTAACTTGACAACTGCTCCCTCTTTTCTGTAACATTTATCAGATTCAAGTACCAATAAATTTGCTGAGCAGGAGGGTAAGGCCAGACTCTTTGTTGCTTCCAAAGTGGTGGAACTCACTTCCTTCGAGTTTTGTCTTGGTCCCAAAGCAGTAGATGCCGAACTAAGACGACCACACCTCTTGTGCCGATTATAAAATGCAACTGGAGAGAAGCTTGGGGCACTCTTTTTTTTACTGAGAACCCGAGGAGCTAAGAATTTCTGGGGTTTCTGCAAACCTGCGAGAGAATTATTTCTAGCTCTTGTATTCCTCAATGCACTACTTCTTGTCTGGACGCCATGACAGTTAGAAACATTTCCTTGATGCGTGTTTCGACCAACCATTTTAGTGCGTCTCGAAGTAGACCGTAAAACTGGTTTTTTTGCAGTTTGTTCAACTTCAGTAGAAATGATTTTACTGATAGATGCATCTCTCTCGTAAGAATGGGGTACATAACTTTGTAAAATGAAGTGTTCATCCTCACTTTCACTCATGCTTTCATCACTGCTGTGCACATCGTTTACCAAATGGACTGAACGCAACAAGGATCTAAGAAACATTGTGGAATGCATGTGCAAAAAACAATGTCGAATTGCAGAAAACTCCACATAAAACATTGGCATGAACCCCATCGCACTGAAAAACATGCAAATACCAGTGTTTTCAATAGTCGCTCGCCCCTGGAGGATTAAGAAAATAAAATCAGAAAAAATGCAAGAGTCCTCTGTAAAACTAAGAGAGACAGTCGTAAATAAACAGTAAGAATATAAAAATGGAGGTTCGTATCAAATATGTTGAACAGAAAACAGAGGAAGCTCGTCAAAGAAAAAATGTCACTAGAGCCTGATCCTGCTAAATAGCATCCTAAGAAAATAGAAACTGAATGCAAAAAAAAATTAAAAATTGAATTAGTGCGTGATAAATCTAAAGATCAATCCCAAAGTGTACTTTGAAATACCTGCACAAAACGAATCCCATGAGAGGCATAAGCTCCATTAATTGGATCTGATAATAAGAAAGAAGAAAGCCGAGTGACTCTCAGCCGGTTCTCTCTCATGTGCCGAAAAACCAAATAAATAAACCGAGCAAAAGTTCCGCCACCTCCATCAGAGCTCTCA
Source organism: Begonia fuchsioides (assembly GCA_003255005.1). Classification (NCBI taxonomy): domain Eukaryota; kingdom Viridiplantae; phylum Streptophyta; class Magnoliopsida; order Cucurbitales; family Begoniaceae; genus Begonia; species Begonia fuchsioides. The sequence continues at coordinate 161,116 of QAOC01040495.1, read as the reverse complement.
GAAGAGACAGTGAAAACATTATATCGACCCCATGAGACTCTGGTAGAATCAGCATCAGACGCCACCATTTCATTTGTCTTCCTTCTTTGTCTTCGAAAGAATCGAAGGCCGAACATTTTATTACCAGAGAAAACTTTCCCCCCTTCCTCTTGGACACTAACATTTTGTTCTTGGGCAGCAGATAGCTTCCTTTTTCTGCTGTATACATTTCCAAACATTCTGTCAGGTTTTATGCTTCTAGAAACAGCACCACCACCACGGTCACTGGCCCTGGCAGCCGGCTTTATCAGTTTTCTTCTACCCATTTTTATTTCACGATCAATGTCTTCTTCTTGAAGATCAGTGAAGCTACTCTGCTTTGAACTGAGTTTCTCTTGGCCCCATCTACAGTCAAGGTCTTCACGGGCACGACCCCCGCCATTTTCATCACCGTTTATGAGGCGATACCAATCATCAACGTCGTTGGGTCCTCGAAGCTTGATCTCTCCACTTTCCGGCCACAAACGCCTCCCAGACCTTAACACTCTTGCCCCATCAGTGGTCTTCGAAACTCCAAACACTCTTGTCGTTCTTCTCATTCCCACTGACGGCATTGCCGTCCGGATACGAACGACTCGGCACTAGGATAGGCCTTCTCACCTCAGAGCCAGACTACAAGTGACTACCAAGTCCGCGACTTGGGCCTCGTTTAGACCGAGTATTGAGACGATTCCGACTCTGAGCAATCGAAGCACACTAGTTTCGCACCAGATACGAAACGAGAACGAAATAGAAGAGACGGATAAAAACTGTGAAAGCCATTGTTTTCACGAGCACAAACTCGATTTGAGATTCAGTTAGACATATCTTAAGGAAGAGAAATTTGACATGAGAGAATTTGGGTAAAAAAAAAACTAGATTTCGCACGCACCAAGAATCAAAAAGAAAGCCTAGGATTCATTCCCGGTAAAGAAAAACCCAAAAAAGAAATTGAAAAAATAAAAAGGGAATATGAAGAAACGATCTCCGAACAAGATCTAGGAGAGAGGGAGAGAGACTGCAGGCAGGCGGTAACAGCGGTTTTGGGGATGGGCTAGGGTTTTGGAGAAAAAATCAGTGGAGGCGGAGGGTAATGGGTAACCAGTCGCCGAGTACTGAGAACCGTTGGATAAGATACACAGACAGCTTAGATTGGCTGAAGAAAGTAGCGCATTGCGTCTCTTCTTTAGGTTGATGGTGGAGAGAAGTTGATCTAGTAGTAGAACAGAGAAATGCCGGGGGAGAAAAGTCTAAAAGACCCTTGAGACCAGGACGCTGGGAGCCGTTGTTAAGACGTTACACTGAAGGGACAGGTTAGTCTTTCTAAATATAGCTGTTTAAACTAAAATTTCTAGTGACGCGTGTAAGATGGAGAATCCCAGGGAGGAAAAGTCGGGTTCCATTGCTGACTTTTGAGCTCAAACCCGTGACTACCGCCAAGTACGCTGCCGTTGACGCCTTTAGAGGCGGGCCGGGAGGCTCCGGCGGGAGGTCCTCCGATCACAGGAAATACTATCAGTGTAGGCCAGTTAAAACTCTCATCTGAAGCTTGAAGCTCGAAGCATTTTGTTGAATACACACGAGTTTTGCACACATAGAAGAGCCAAAGCTAAAATAGCTCAAAATTGTGTTCTATCTAAGCAGCTGGTCTGGGGCGTCGGCTAGATTGTGCCGGGATAGGCTTGGCAACATCGACAGCTATCATGCACCCATTGATAATCTGCGGCAAACCCGATGGGCATCTCAGATCACAGCCAAAATTGATGATATTGAGCAAGAGTCTCACCTTTCCATTCATCTCTTTGAGCGCAGCACCTGCAGCCTCCTCTGAAGTGTACTCTATAAAGGCATAGCCTTTGGATCTTTTAGATAGCTTATCCATTATGATTTTGACTGTTCAAAACCGACTCATATTATGCAACCATTCATTTCAAGTAAAAAGTTGAATTCAATATCGAAATCAATGAAACAAACGCAAACCTTGGACCAGTTCGCCAAAGCCTTCAAATGCCGAATGCAGTGTTTTCTCTTCTGTTGTATAGAATGAAAGCCCTGCCGAGTGTAATACCAGTCGAACAGAACCATGGCATTGCAATGTAGAGATATCCTAAAGCTAATCTAATGGCCATAAGTGTTGAGATACATTGCAATACCAGTTTTAAAAAAGTTTCTTCGTCCTAATGGGGGCTGCTGTCCCTTCCGAGGAATTGGTTGAATCCATAAAACCTAGGGGATTAGTTCCTGCAAAATACATCGTCACAAATGACAAAGTTACACACAATTCCGTCTCAAGAACCGTATCAAATCTTTGTCTTGGTTAGTATAATATTAAAAGACATATATAACTTACCTCCATAATCCTTATTCTCTGACTCGAAACATGGATCCGGCCGCACAGACAAATCACCGGGTACTCCTGAATATTAAAAAGCCTCAAGCTGCAATTTCCTTTTTTCGTACGATTGGGCGATCAATATAGCATCGGAAAAAACAACATTACCGGCAAGTTCCCTTGCACAGTGCTCGTCGAGTTCACAACAGAAGCCAAGGTTGGATTGCCAAGAAACATGGTATATACACATCTGTGCATCCTTTTCACTGCATAAATCCCAATGCCTCTTCATCGTTGGAAAAAAACACATCACGCAAAAAAAAGCACTTTCATCAGTCCCTACTTCCCGACAACCTTGGACAGCAGTTGAGCATAAAAATCAACCATCTGTGCCTTTGTAACAGTCCCCGCATTAGGCTTGTCGATTTGAACAAGCCATTGTTTAGTTTTTCCGCTGGGAAATAACTGATTACTGTGATAATGGGGATTCTGCAACGAACCAGATGGAGTTTCTGTAGAACTATAATCCTTTCTATGGAGTTGAAGTCTGTATCTGGCTTCACAAGTAAAACCTCCGGTAATTCTATGAGAAAAACAGAGCAATATTTTGAGTCAATTTTATTAGCAGTAGAGAAAAAAACCCAAGAAACGACACGAGTTCCAATATCAGAGAACTGATGGAATGAATTTGATGGGAGATTTCACATTACAATCGATGGAAACTCAATCAAGGAGCTGAAAAGCCATAAAAAAGATCTTACCGGGGAGCTCGCGAGAAGTTTGCTGGTCGATGTGACAGCAGAAGCCAAAATGGTTTTCCCAAGAAGCGTCATATTTGCACATCTGGGCATCTCTCTCGCTGAGCAAATGAAAATCAGAACGGGACTTTGTGAACCAAATGTGGAAAAATCACCATTGACGAAAAACTTCAAAAGCTTCAAAACAGGCCCACCTCTTCAACACTTTCTGTAAAGTCCGGACATAATAGTCGACACATTGTGGTTTGGAATCAATCCCTGCATGAGGGCTTTCCACGACAACCTTCCAGAGATCGTTGCCAGCAGAAATGCAAGACAGAGAAGACGGAGAGGACGAGGGCGCCGAAGTTACACTTGCTCGAGTAGAAAATGAACAGGAAATAGACGGAAACGAGGAGGACGAGGAGGAGCGAGGATAAAAGTGAATCCTTTTGTTCGGAAAGTGAGAAAATCTAAAGACTAAAACCGGAGCTGGGGATATATTTCGCGACAGTTTGGAGGAGAAATGGGAGGCCGAGCGAGAGACGACTTCCATAGCTTAGCTTACCCAGTACAGTACCTACCTTCTTCTTCTAGCGCTGACCCTCAGCGCGATTTCATGGCAAAGCAACCGCTGCCATCGTTCCGCCCTCAAATATCTTCTGCTTCCTCTTCGTCGTAAAAAGTAATCTTTAACGTTATAAAAAAATCAAAATAAGTTCGTTCATTCAATTCGTCCTTTTTTCGTTGTATACGTAATCTTCTCAACTTAGAGATCGAGTACCACACTGCAATAAAATTGTTTAAAAAATGAGAAATTCAGAACTACTTCTAATGGTTAACTGATAGCTTACAGAGAAGACAAGACAAAAGTCAGAGAAACTAGCATTTGTGTTTCTGGGACTGATCTAAGTACCTCAATCTATTTACAAACTAAGAATCCACGTTGCTCTCAATTATCGGTCAGCAGAGGCGATTCGACATCATCCCCGTTCGTTTTTCGCAAGCATGGAGATTGCGTTTGAAGCCAGCAAGCATAGCACAATGAAACCATCTGTCGAACCAAACCGGCTCCGAAATCAATCAAGAGAGAGAGAGAGAGATACAGAAGGTGAAAGAGGGGGGGAGAGAGAATGCTACCATGCTTACGGATGCCAGTACAATGCTGAAACCTTTGCAGTCAAAAGGAGCATCAGCCGACAGAAACCAAGCTGAAATGAGAATCAAACAAGTCATCTAATCTAGGACCAGGAAGGCAGGAAGAGATTCCCAACTCCAACAAAGCCATCTAATCAGACTCACAAGTCAGAGGGCTCATGGCTAGAGGTGACACTAAACTTGCAACCGACTCCACCCCTGCAACAAATCCCTGTGCTTTCGCCTGCCAAAATCCTAATTATATGAGCACAGACTTCACTTTTTTCCAAACATATTCTTGAATGTTTGTACACAAAGCTAGTTTCATTTTACAAAGTAAACTCGAAAAGTAGAGAGATCTTTCGAACCTGATCATTCAAGCTAGAGGCCTTTGAGACTATTGCGTATATCTGCATTTGAGGAATTCAAGACCAAAATGGAAATCAGATCGGAAGCGTTTCTCATCTCCTCGACTACTCATACCAACATTTCATAGCTCCTTCAATCATGGAAACATACTTACAGCGGGCTTTGCAAGGACATACAAAACTTTAAATGATGCACTGAAGTATGCAACCTGCACAGACGCAACAATGGTCAAGCTACTCTCACACGTTACGCGCTTATTTTGAAATTACACGACCCAAGTTGAAGAAAAAGTGTAAGGTGCATACCCAACTTGCCCAGGCAAATCCATAAAGCAACGCCTGCAGAGCAGAGGAAACAATTGATCAAGTAGAATATAAAAATCGGGTGGTCCAAGATAAGATATTACCGAAAAAAAGATATATAACTCACATAAGCAATTGATGCAGAAATTGCCAAACATAATATTGCCTTTTCTCCAACCAATGGATTGATCAGTGGAAGCAACAGTATCTGTAAGCAAATTTATGAAACTTGAAAAACCAACTGCTATCAAATCTATTTTTCAACTCTTGAGATTTACTCCTATCATTGTAATGCAAACTCTAGTCTGTGTTGCTATCGATATGTCAAAAGAATTACTGGCATAATCAAATGCTATAATTCCGAAAGAAAAACCTCACCTGAGAAAAGATCGAACCTATTCCGACCATCAACAAGATTTCAGAGAATTGATTTTTGTCAAAACCAAAAGCAGCCTTCAGGTAGTACTGCACAGATAAATGGTGAGATTAAAGTTCTAACTTATGTAACTCTTAATCAATACATCAATCATTACTTCGACAGATGAACTGAAAGCTGTTTTCAAAAGGGATCTCACATTACCAAAAACTATCATTTGGAAAAAAAAACATGGATGATTGCAGCAGGATATGCATTTACACTCAAAAGAGTCGGATTATCTCATCTATAAGAATGTCAATGATTATCCACAGTGCTTATTTAAAGATAAATAGTCTATTTACAACTGGATTAAACCACTTTGTCAGACAGCATACCAGTAAAACAGTGGTGATGCCAGTCATTCCCAGCTCGAGGAAAAAGGCGACAAAAGATATTCCTCTTAGCGTTGGACTGAAAATAATTATGCAAATCTTCAAAAGCGATAGTATGAAATGCAAACTGAAATCAATTCAATTGTTTGCTGCAAAGGAAAGTACCTTCTGATAACAATGTCACCAGCAACTTTCATTGATTTTATACGCCTATGCAAAAACGTTATCGTCTTTGGCAGACAACCTGAATCTTGATCTCTTGGAGCTGTTTTTACAGTCTCCACCAAAAAGAAATACATGTAAACTGGACAAGAAATCAACAATAATATTGCAACCTGAAAAACAAGAAGAAAAGGGAAACTCAATTGGAGAAGAAGAATAACATAAAATAAAAAAGATAAAAAGGTTAAACTTCGAAAAGAAATTAAGGATTATGAAACCCAAATGGCCTATCATTGATGATTTACGGCAGATCAGAAATACACGTTTCTTTAAACTTCAAACATGATTTCTATATACTCTAAGAAAATAAGGAAGATAAAAATAAAAGCTTGGCAAGCTATACGTACTGTAAAAATGTATTTTTCAGGAACAAAGCGTGCAAGCACATTTCCTAATACGTGTGCGACAGAGCATAGCCCAGTAATCAAGCTAAACACTGCAGCTCTCTTACTCTCGCTTATAATATCCGCCTACAAAATTGAAAATTCAAATTGGACTTCGATCATATATTATCTTTTGATGGACCTGAAAATCAAATATATCTTACCGCATAAGAAAAAGAAATGAAGAATGTACTCCCTTGACTAATTATATTTGATATTGTGCGAAGAACGTAGTAACCGTATACAAAATCCTTAGATTGATTCCAAGCAAGCAGGGCTGAAGAAACAAGAAAAAAGTGAAAAATCTCAAATGTTAATGATTCTAATACAACAGTGCAATTAAGATATCTATTTAAGCATATAAGCGCACGAATTTTCAATAGAACCTTTTATTTCGTACCAGTTCATGAATTCCAAAATTCGCATGCGTAATATATGCATTTTCATGACTTTAATGTTTTGCTTTTTCTCTGTTGTCACTAATTTTTTGTATTACGATCGACTGATAAGGTAACCAAAACTATTTAATTTGTTAATTTAAGACGGCTAGAGTAACAAGTCCCTTAACCCAAACAAAATGATGATTTCAAGTCGTTCATCGTTTGTATTTTTCCAATACACTTGTAAATACAAAAACCAAATTTGATTTGTACCAAAAGTGATGAATGATACTTGTCTTCATAAGAGGTCTTGAAAATGATCTCTATTTCATTACACCAGTCCCTCTACAAACTCATGATAAACAGTGTAATTATAAAAATTGACATTAGCAGAAGTCATAGAAGAAGACGTACTGAAGGGAAATAAGCTCATGGATACTGTACAAAGGAGCAGAGGTTTTCGACCATACTCATCCGCTAGCTGTCCCAAAAAAGGAAGAACAATCATCTGAAACACTCCAACGACCTGAAAACAACAATGCCAGGAGTCTCAGAAAGAAGCGAAAAGGAAAGAGCAATATGAAAAAAAGATAGGAAGGCATATAACCGTTTGTTGAACCCCATTTAAGTAAATAGCCTGCGGGCAATTGGATTCCCCGGGACAAAGGGCATCGGTAACAACATCGACAAGAACAGAGACGGTCATTTCCTCGGCAACCCAGTGAATGCATAGTGGCAAGATCAAGGAAAGAAGAGGCGTCAGCTCTCTAAAACTAGTTTCCCAACCCATTTGGAGCACCTTGTCGTTATAAAAATTAATGAACGGAGCTAAGACTGGGTTCTCTTGCAGAAAATCATTCTATATCCCAGGGAGCCCGTAAATTGGCACTCTTTCATGTGATACACAACAGAGAGAGAGAGAGAGGATTGACCGGTAGGTGCAGTGCAGACGATGAAGGGGAGAGAGAGAATGATGGGATATAAAAGAACAGAGCGAGGAGGAAAGGAGGAGGCTTTGTGGAGATAGAATGGTGGCACGGGGTTTGCACGGGCAAGCGCGGAGAGCCACGTGGTTGCGTGCTGATATTATCCAGCTGGAATCGATATTTCGTTACAAAATTCATATAAAAATAGCAAAACTTAACAACCTCGTTAGGACTTCGGACAGTTTCTGCTTGGCTTAACTCTCGAAAAGAATATTCCAGCACCCTTATGAACAAGTTCAGAAATTGGGTAGATTAATCGACCAACGAGGAGAGAACACCCAGGTCCCCGTGTACATCCCCCCGTCCACGTCAGAAACCACAGAAAGTGGGGGCGTTGATCGTTAAGAGTGAAGAAATAAACATTGAAAATGGGGAAGCACTCACTAGTCACTAGGAGTCTAGGATGAGTGCAGCAAAAGACAGCAGACAAAGCAAACCCCACCAAGGCTAAAAAGTGCAGCCACTCGCTGCGGGCACACTTGTTCATAGCCCTCTCATCATATCCAACCTAATCGTATACCCTGTTGTGGTAACTGTTCTTAGCCCTCTCATTAACTATGATTACTTGCTCAAGGTGAGTAAAAGAAATGGACTCCTTCAATTCTTAAGTTTATCAATTTACACCACCATTTTAGAAAACCACAAAAACAAAATCCATTTTAGTGGGCATACAATAAGAAATCAGCTTATTGTTCATCCTCTCTCGAAGAGTGTTCTACTCTTTTACAACCTACTCCATTTGCCCGGTTAATGCTCCATTCTCGGCTTCTTCGTCTAGCTCTTGCTCTACGCCCTTCACCTGAAAATCGAGCAATAATTGAACCAGTTTCCAACTATGCCGTGTAATTGTTATGTAATTCAAATCATGGGTATGCAGTCACTGGTTACCTCGGGTACATAATGCATCAGCATATTCTCAATGCCAGATTTCAAGGTGACGGATGAGCTTGGGCATCCACTGCAAGCTCCCTGCATCCTCAATTTCACAATTCCTGTTTCTCTGAACAAACCAAATATCAGTTTCATTACATGGTGTTGCAACATTTATTCCAATTTGGATGCAAGAGACGAAACATACGGGTCAAATCCTCTATATTCAATGTCTCCACCATCGTCTTGAACGGCTGGTCGAATGCGAGTTTCAAGTAGTTCTTTGATCATCGCAACAGTTTCAGAATCATCCTGAATAGACAAGAAACGTTTATACTCATTATTTTATTATCTCTCTCATTAAACCTTGCAACAGCCTTGCAAGATCTTCGAAGCCAAGTTATCCTCCCACAATATAGTGATGCAAAATAATTAGGGATTTAAAATTTAATCCAAAAAAACACCAAATGATCAAGTTGATGTGTTAGTTATAAAATGAAGTTCCAAGCTTTGTAAAGGAGCTCATCTGCAAAGTCAGGCTATGTTTTTTTTATTTTAATGCAGAGAGAACATAGAGGAGGAAATAAAAGGCACCCATAACATACTTTTTATCATTAACTTAAGCTCCATGGACTAGTGAGTGCAACTGTGCAAGAAACAGAGATGATAAAGATATACCTCACTAATAGCTGTGTCCATAGATGCTGCGGTTTGTGAGTCAAGAAACAGTGGTTGTCCAGATGAATAGAAATCCATTATGGCAGCAAAGATTTCAGGCTTCAGAAAATCCCACGATGATTCATCGGATTTTGTCACTGTCACAAAATCGGATCCAAAGAAAACCCGAGAAATACCTGAGTAAGAGAAAATGTCAGGCTCGTTCGCTCAATGCCATTTTTGCTGCCTTTCTTTCAGATTACAAAAGCATTGCAGGTTAGAAAATCTAACTGGAAAATGGTAGATTCCACTATGGCTGGAAGAACATCTTCAGTAACCAACTAAAGGTAGTAAACTAATATTGAGAAAGGCATAAGAAACGTGGTTCTACAATGCCTAACAAAACAAAAAAAATCCATTCACAATAGAATTCTCAAAAGCATACCGTCAATCCCATAGAGAGCTTTTGCTAGAGGAGAGTTCATAGCCGAGCGAGCATTTGGAAAGTCTGCACTTCCAACCTCCATGACAGGCTTTCCAGGATAGAACATGAGAGACGAAGGATTTGGCGTCGATTGAGTTTGAATAAACATGGTCCTCCTCTGTCCTGGTCGGAAATAATCATTAAAGTAAAGTCAACAAAAAACTCACAGTAGCTCACCATCAAAACAACAAGTCCAAACTATTAAAGAATGCATAAGGATACTAATTGAATAAATTAAGGCGTAATCTAAAACAAGTTAAAAAAAAAACACACCATTGGAGAAGGAACACGAGTCCTAAACAAGGTTCACAGTAACGGAATTAGGCAGAGCTCCCACAAAGAACGCGTAAATTTCAGGTGCAGAAGAGAGAGCCAAAAGAAGAGGTAAAATCAAAACCAGCATACCTGCCAACAGATCCCATCTCGAGGAGATTAAAGAAGGAAACTTGGACAGATTGGAATTTGAGGAAGTCCTTCGCTGATCAAAACGAGAGGTTAAAGTTGCCGAAGAAATGAAAGGAATTCGTTGCCGTCCGAAAAATCCGCATCTGGGTCTCCGAGAGAAAGTTCGCGCAGCCAATTTCGCTAAGCCTCCCATCATCCCAATAGTATACCTCTCCCTTTCCCCGCCGTTTGGCCAGAAGTAATCGTCGTCTCCCCCCTCTATTTCTGGATTTCATTTCCAAGCCCTTTCACGGAGTTTATATTTTATATTTTAAAAAAAAATATATATAAATTTAGATATTAGAAATATAATAACGAAAATGCGGTGGTGAGAAGAGAGTATTTTTCATCGAGGATGGACTTTTACCACTTCGTGGCTGCTGTTGAAAGATGGTATGCTTGCCGATTGCCAACGTTACGTTTTCTAGGTTCCTTTTTCCATTTCAAAATGCATTGCTGCTGGAATAGGTGTCTGGGTGCCTGCAAAGCAACTGTTTAGAAGTCTCATTCTTCCATTACTAATTCCTTTGACATCGGGGAAGGTGTTCTACTATTTTTTTGTTGGATGACTGATTTAATTACTATGCATTATTATTGCACAAGTATCACATCTGACCTCATCTGCGCGTCCATTTGCAAAACGCTTCACCTGCGAATCATTTAGAGGTGATTATCTATGTTCGATCTTGTGCTGAATCGTAATTATTTAAGATGGTTAGGCCTGGATGGCAAATTTTCAAAGAAGCTCCTCCTAGTTTCACAAATGGTGTCACTTCCCTTTACTGTGAATCTCCGTATTATTTCTCTGTCCATGTTGGGATGATATCAAAAAAGAAGCCTAATCTTTTGTTCTATTCTAGGATTTTGCATTTCATGCTATTGGCGTTTAATGTTGTCGCCATTCAAATCCTGGGGGCAACAGTATTTTCGAAGAGAAAAAATGCCAGCCAGCCCAGAAAACTCTGCCGGTGATGGTGGCAGTGGTGGAGCAGCTGCGAGGTGCACTTGCTCATACCGGCTTGTCATTTTTTCTGTTCCACTTGTATGCCGGCTGTCCCGGGTTTATCAATCGCATTTCTCCACTCGAGAAGTGTAAACTACAAACTCGAGTTATTACCCTTCACGAACTTTCTTTCCAGCCAACCGATATTCTTTTTCTTGAAAATATGGGGTTGATCAAGGTAAGAGAACATTGACAGAAGAGCATATTAGTTCAATTAAAAACGACCAGTTGTTTGAAGCTTCAAGTTGTGTGCTTTTGATCTGCAGTTCAGTTAAGATTTGGTAACACCATTTTTAAACAAGTCATGAGCGGAACTTTACCACAATCCATACATTAAGCTTACAGTTGAGTTGTTTGCTTGGAAGCTAATAGCTGTCGATATCTGTTTCAGGCCTCCGAAGGTAGTAGCGGAGACAATTGACTAATACCTGCAAACATCATATTCATTGTTGTAAGTGAAAACTGAGTGTTCACTTCAAGAAAAGAGTAGCCATCTTTACTTAAATCTTGAATAATTCTTTTAGCTTTTTTCTTTTCTTTTCCTTTTACGATAACATGAAATCCAGTTTCATGAAGACAATTGTCTAAGGTCCCATAATCCAGTCATTTCTCCAACGTCATGCAAGCCAAACTAAATGAAAAACATGATGTGAAGCCATCTTCAGTGCCTAAAAATTTTAGATTAGAGAATGAATGAAAATGGTGAGTTTTCACCTGAGACAAGGAACTGTTCAAGGCAGCCCCTCTGTAGCTCACGTGAAACTTATCTTTGGCAACCAATCCCTAAATGATGAAAGAGAGAGAGAGAGAGAGAGAGAGTTTAAGCATATGAGAGAAAAAAAATGAGGGAGAAAAGAGAAAGAAAGGCAAGCTTACTTCTGTGTCTATCTCTGCAGATTCAACATCAATGTTAACATCAGCAATTACTTGAATGATTTCGACTAACAAACCAGGTCGATCTGCTGTCTCTATGCAAAGCAAACTGCCACCATACATACGGAAAATAAATTATCTCCCTCTATATGTTAAAACCTGTTCCGTAGGATGTAGCAGCAGTTTGAATAGAGACTATTCATAAGCACATACAAACCACTAAAATACTCCCACCTTTTCTTGGGTCCATCTTCCTTCACATGTATGTGAGTTGCAATGTCAACGTCAAGCTGCATCAGCCAAAAATATTAATATTTTTAATAGACTACATGTAACACCCAACTTTTTGATGTACAATAACATTATGTGAATATAATGTTTTATGGTTAAAGAATGAAATGTGGTAAGAAAAGATGAATATGGAGACGAAATTACACTTTATAAATAATGAATTGACGAATCGAAACAATATTAGTATTTACCTAATTCCGAAGTTTTAGGGTCTTAACATTAAGTTGATTTCTTCTAATGGAATTTAATAACTTAGAAAATGAAACTACAACAACAAGAATTTCTTGACTTAGAAACGTATAGAGAAAGTTATGAATCTTAGACCCAAAGGTTGAAACAAATACTGTGTTGGAATTTTGTAACAGAGCAGTTTCTGTGTTACAATAATATCATGACTTAGAAGAGCATAACTGACAAAGTGTTCTTCTGCAAAGTTGTAGTAGACGTCAAGATAAAAAGATTGACAGGTAGATCAATTATATTAGACTTCTGGAGAGGAAATTATGTTTATTTGAAGTTAGTGAAGGAAAATCGGACTATAGAATTATGAGTTTTAAATGACGTTCGGTATTTCGTATATATGACTATGTTAAACTCATAATTTGAAGTTTAAGTCTTCTACAAAGTTATACGAGACTTAATAAGGAAAATATGAGTTGTTGAATTATTGAAATCCGAGTTGTGGAACGAAAGTTATGAAAATTTTAAAAGGGGTCACCCCTTGAAACTCTTGAGTGTTATTAAGAGTCTACACCTTAAATGAGATGTCAATATCTTATTGCTGAAATATTAATTTTTCAATAAAATTTTATTAAAGTTAATCCATGATTAATTAAGAATGAACAAATAGGAAAGTGCCACGTGGAAAGGATGATGACATATCATGCATGAAGAGGTTGTGAGCTTGGATGGTCACACTAAAAGTTTTTAAGTAAAGTTTTACGGGGTATGACACTAAAAGAGCTAAATTCTCCCAGAAAAGGAAAACAATCATCTTTGACTCCAGACAAATAGCTGTACTCCCCACGAGTTGAAGTTGAAAGATTATCTTATTTATTTTAGGTAACACAATCTATGCGAGTATTCTCTCTTGTGAGCAACAAATAAAATGATTGATGCTGATTTTTGACTTTGATATAATGAATCTTGAAACTATAAAGAATGCTACATTGACACTCTAATTTTATATTCTAATATCATACATTAATATTCCACTTAGGCGTTGTTTACCTATGGAGTTATTGTTGTAAAATACAATTTTTAAACAATGTTAAATTACATGAATGAGTGAGCAAATGCACACACGTCATATCAAGAAGCGAGATTAGAATATATAAGCATTACTCCTAAATGATTTAACCCTTCAACCCTTTCAAATATCCGACATAAAATTGTGATATTAATGCTTAATGTGATTCAAACTGTAACCTTCTTCTCTGGGGCTTGTATTCCAAAAGCTTCTCCCATAGCAAGTTGCTGACTAGATTCCTAGAGAAAAATGAGAGGATACTTGTAGATCATAGATAGTCTAATATAATCAACGAAGAGATGAAATTAATTAAACACATACTGGATGATACTTCAAAAGGTTATTTATGATGGTAAGCCGAATTCTCTCTAGTATATCAGGATCCTCAACTTTGTGCCCAGTGTCTCTGGAATATTTACAATCACAATATAAATACTCAAATATGTGAAAAACATGTAGCAAGACTATCTAAAAGGATCCAAAAATTGTTTTATTTACAACTATCACAATGTCAATCAAGCTTGCAACTTCCAAACATAGGATGCATATTGCCCTCAATTACTCCCACGACAATCTCATTATAATTTGCAAAGAACATCGAGAGTGATCATTTTATGCATGCAAAAATAGACAACAGGAACAAACGATATAAAAATAAACACTTACAATCGCGTGATGAAAAATTTTGTTTGCTTGACAGATCCCTCTGTCGAAACACTTCCCTTTGATACATCCAAACCTATTTCTCTAAGTGCTTTCATCTGTATCATAATAAAATCAAGTCATTAATGAGGAAGAGACAAAATTTGTGGACTTCAATTCCTAAAATTTTCTTCCAACACTGTCATATCACAATGATTTTACATAATCTTGATTTTGCAACCTTTATTTCAACAAATAAAAGAACACATTATCTAGAATTTTACACAACTATTCTACAAGCTAATATTTACTCCATTAACCATAGTACAGAATATTCAGCTCCTTATCTCGAATGTAGACCTCCCAAAAGTCTACACTTTGCATTCCCAAAGAGTAGATAAAAAGAGTTTCCAAAATCACCGTATCAATTAATGCTCCAAGGCGATCACCAAAGCTGACTTGCACAATCGTCGCATCTGAGTCTGAGTCCTGATCTATTAGAACTATTGGCATTGGTACAGAATCAGTATCTTGGTTGAATTTCTGCAATTAATTTATGATTTCAACAAACAGCATAGAATTTGGACAAATTGAAAATTCATTTCCTTTTAGAGCTTATATCACTCAACCTTAGAATTAGACTTAAGTCTAACGAGTTGAAATGCAAAGCCAAAAAAAAACCTCATTTATGTCAAGTAATGTTTTTGACAAATAGAAAGTGTAACTAACCAATGAGGTTGAACCAACTGCATTCAGACCATCGTTGGATGCATTCAGAATGAACCTGCACAACGGTTCAGGAGGTATTATAGCAAACCAAAAATGTCAGTAAAAAACTCAGTGAAGTGGTTAAAGTTTGATGAGCTTGGATCAAAGGCCTAAAGTAAAGTGCATGAAGATTTAACAGAAAATCTCATTAAATTAATTAAACATTTGAATTGCAAACCAATCAAATATGAAGTCATTAATCAACCAACACACGTATGTCGCATTTATTAAATCAAGTCAAAGAATTGCCTATGCAATGGTTAACAATAAGTCAAATTCTATTTCTGAGTTGGTCAAAATCAATGGAACATTAAACGCATAAGAATTACAAGAACTAAAACTAAGAAGCAATATACTAGAGTGAAATCACTGTGAACAACCGGTTAAACTAGATGTAGCTAAAAAATTATGACTGCTCATCAACGCAGTTCCTAAATGAAAGCGAGAATCAGCAGATCACAGCGGATGAAAAGGTACCGAAAATGAATTTTTAAAAGTAGCAGCGACTTATCTCCGACAAATCTACAGAAAATCAACGCAGCTCAATTACATCAGAATTGAACTAGAACTTCGGGGTTGAACTTCGTGACCAAGAAGGCCCATATCACAGGAAAAATTAGAAGCGAAGTTACCTTTTCATAGAGAAACCCGGAACAGTAGTTTGAAGACTGTGAAAACCAAACTTAGGACCAAACCTTAGAAAAATCCAGAACTGGGGGCATGGGGAGAAGTGGTAAACAGATTGAGAGTCTAAAAACTTGGATGGATTAAGGAGGATTGAAGAAGCGGAGGAAGAGGAAACAGAGAAGGCGGAGCAATCAAAAGCCATGGAAGCGACGGCGAGGGTGGAGCTCGGTATTCGGTAATGGCAATTGGCGACTGCTGGCCCAGAAAATAGAAATAATCGCCCTCTCTCTCTCTCTCTCGTCGCTACGAAACGCCGTAGTAATATTATTATTACATTGGTGACGTGGTACATCGGCTTGTGGGACCCGTACACCCAGCTTGTGGGACCCACTTGCCATGGTGGCCACGCCATCCTCGATTAAATACTCGGTACAAGTGCCGTGTAAGTAAGGTGGGGAGCGGTCGTCAGAATTACTTTAAAGAAATGGAGCCCTTGTTACTATGAAATGACAATAGACCCCTGGCCTTCTTGGGGAAGTATCACAGTTTCGGTTACTTTTCCAAAAAGCAAATTTGATAAATTCTATCAACTCACATGGTAAATTGGTAATGGTTCAACAGCCCAACCTCTCCAGCCACTAAAAAAAGCATAATTAATCTTCGTTCGGGCTCCAAGTCCAAGCAGCATGCATACACACGAGGGTTTAAAAAAAGTAGTTTTGTTTACAGAGCAATCTCGAAGCTGAGAGCTAAGCAGAGATGAAATCCAGATAGTCCATGGCTTCCTCGGGAAGAAGACCCTCCAGCAGAAAATTGAGGAGATGGGAGTGAGTTCCCTGCATCACAATCGTTATCTCCTTCGCCATCTTCTCATCTTTGTCCCTGCTCACCTCTGCTGCCTCCATCAATGGCAGCAAGTTCTTCTCCTCCTCCGCGAAGTGTTGCTTGCAATGCCCCTGCAAAACACAGCCACATCCTATCAACACTCTTCTTAGACGAAGCTGAGGCTGTATCTTTTCCAACCTGCAGGGATTTCAGTCTTTTTGAAAGGTCGGAAAGAGCCTCGTGGTAAATAGAGCTGCCTGAATCTAAAACTCCGATGGACTTGATGTCTTCTTTGATGCCATTCATCATGGGGAGGTCCCTTCCATGCTCCTCATTTGCACCCTTGCATATCCCTGCATCCACATATTGCAAAGCTTCCATTCATACTGCAAATGGGCACGGACCAACTCCGGCCAAACTAGCTTCAATCGATCCACCGATCCGATGGAATAATTTAAGCAAATCAATTTCAACGAACTGGCACCATTCACACGCAGACTTTCAAAGATTCCATATTCAGGATATATAAACAGCATGTTCCATAGTCCACTAGATTTTCGAGTTTAATTGTATCCTCTCATTTTCGTCATCTCATACTATCATCGCGGATCATGTATATTTTCGTGCATCAATGATTGTAGGACGAGGTAAATTGGTTTGGATATACTATGTTTTCCCAGAGAGAGGAAGTTGGAGATTACCTCGATCAGCCATGTCCAGGACGGGGAAGAGAACTCTTTCCTCCATTTGAGCGTGTTCCAGCATTATTTCGAGTAGCTGAGAGTAGCTTTTCCCAAATTTCCTAATCTCCATCCTCGGACTTCCCATTGATGGATTTACTGTTCTCTTCCCGCCGCGACTGGCCAGATCCTCCGCCCATCTCGTAACCTTCTCAGCATGCCATATAATGCTTCTGTGCTGCATCTCCGAAAGTCTCACCACCTTCAACATCCAAGTTTCATCATCGTCGTCTATCTTCTTCAATTTCTTCAGCGGAGGGTGGGGGAACTTTGCTTCTATGTACTGCAGCATGGTTTCCCGGGAGCCCGAGACAGTTTCCGATCCGAATTGAACAGCCGGCATCTCGGAGCCAAAATTTGGAGTTTCAGACGAGACGAGACTGAGCTTGACGGACTTGTACGTCAGAGCGAATCGTAGGTAGGAGGTGAGATTATCAGTGGGAGATCCGTACAATCGAACGGACGGAGCAGTGGAGGCCGAACGCCCTTTAATGAGCTCCTGAGGCACAATTTCGGCCGTCAATCTCTTACTATCGCTCAAGCAATTACCCATGAAATCAAATCACAGAAATGGCAATCTAGGGATGGTAGAAAAAGAGTTTCTTGCAAGGGATGCGAATTTGGGAGGAGGTGAAGAACAAAAGGCGAAAAAGGGATGAACTAAAACTGAAAGCGACGCAGAGAAAACATAGAAGAATCCATGACAGGAAAGAACCAAGGAAGAAGAAGCTGCAAATGGGAACACGAGGAAGAAGGCGTATGTGCAGAGGAGAAGATAGAAGAAGAAGAAGCCTGAGATTCTTGTTTCCGGTGGCAATGGAGTCGAGTTCAGAGGTACGGGAATTGGGAAGCATGCGTGTGTTCATCAAAATCCGTGTGTTTGTTTCCGGAAACGAATCACCAATGTGGGCGTTGCTTAGTTGGTGGCACGCTCCAACAGAATCCTTAATTTTCGACTAATTAAAATCATGTTCATTCTTAGTGTATACAATCAAGCAGCCAACCAAATTCAGCTTTGAAAAAAATGGACCCAACTTACGAGATAAAACTATCCGTTGTGTTGTCCGCGTGACATTACTAAGCGGGAGGGGACGCAAGGCCCCACCCCTCCATCTCTGCACCTTATGTGATCAACACAATTCGCAGAGATCGATTCATAGCAGTAAGTAATTGGGGATTGTACAAGATAAACTGCATGATTCGGCTATCAATAATGTATCCAAGACAACATCAAATCCCACTAAACGGCACAAAACAAAGTTTCATGGAGATACACCAAGAGGGCAAATGAACATGTCTCGCGCTAAATGTAAACATGCATGAGTCATCGAGATGTGCTCAGTCCGAGTCATGCCTTTTTCTTCCTTTGTCGCTCTTGTGTTTCTTTTCATCCTCGTATCCCCTTGCATGTCGCTTCTCGTGCCTGTCCCGCCTTTTTTCTTCGTGCCTTCTTTTTTTGTGCTTTCTTTCGTCATCCTCCTCCTCTACTTCTGTGGTTCTCGCCGATGGATTGGGCATCGCTACCTTCTCTGCTTCTGGATCGGAAATCTTGGGAGCAGCAGGTTGGAGGGAAATTGGTTCTTCCCAAGCACGGTGTGCTCTGGAGTCAAATCAGACCACATCCACAACACAAACCAATTAACCACTGAATGAGGAAACAATAAAACATAGACTATGTTCTGTTGGTAGTTAAAATTGAGTGTAACAACGTTGAAAGTTTTAACTGAGCCTGCCATGGTTTATCATATTTTTCCAGTAGAGAGAAAATAATATCTTTTGTTTATCATCAAATGCATTTTTTAGTTCGTCCTTTTTCTCTACGTACCTAGCATATCCAAGCCCATGGACCTTTGCAGCTTCAGCATGGCCACCACCCAAGTCTTCTGCAGTTGAACCGCGCTTTACAAGTTCCGAAAACTCGTGCTTATCTAGCCGATTGCCTTGCAGTTGTCTAGCCCGCTTTGGAGCTAAGCCTAGAGCCTCCCTCATGGCCTCCTCCTCCCTCTCCTTAATAAGTCTGATTTCTTCCTTTGCAGCTTCCATGTCTGCACTTGACTTTTTGTCCCGGGCATACCAGTGTAGATCTTTGCCTAAAAGTTCATCCAACTAAGTTACTTTGACATGTTCTCACAAAATAACCAGCTCTTCTTGAGCATGTTTCTGTTACAAGTTACAAGTAACAATGTTGCAAATTCAAAAAATTAAAAGTTAACCTGAGCTTGACAAAAATATTGCAAAACAAAACCGTCAATTTAAAATTACCAGATAGTAAGGAACATATAATTCATCCCATCCATCCGGCTCATATTATTGAAGAACAGCAGCCCAATCTATTCCCCAGAAACATCTAAACCAATACAGATTGCCTGAAAACTGAACATGATATGATGATGCCTAACCCAAGAGAACTTTGACAAACCAATCATGTTGGCCACAATATCACCGGTAACAACAAGATTTGAAGAAGGGCTCTATTTATACGATACAAAAAAACCCTTCACTTTACAATGAAAATAATGTTCCTGTAGAAAATTACTCTCGCACATGTCAGAACAGTCATTCCCCTCCAAACCTTTTTAGGTCAAATTCAGTTATGCAACTTTATCTGGTTGTTACAAAATGCTAATATTTGACAGAAAGAAAGTCATTAAAATTTAAAAGCACTTCCACCTTTCAGCTAACAAGGCAAAGATAGATACTCGATGTCAAGAGAATAAGCATAGTGATGATGGGATATTACCTTTCTGCCATCTTCCAACAGGAGCCTTGATACTGTGGCCGAGGTAGTTTTCTCTATGTTTGTCAACTTTCACATCATCCCAACTGAACTCTGTTGATTGGAATTAGCTTCACAGGTAAGGAAAGCATTGTGGCGAAGCAAATTGTTACAGAGAAAGCCAAATAATCCAAACTAAATTAACGGAAAACTTGCACTTCATATCTATTAACATGACATATATTAAAAAAGGTGGAGATCAAACTAATGATGTTTCAATGGGATTGGAGCAACTAACGTTAAATTTAGTGATATCGATTATATTTTCAGAAGTAAAATCTTCATCTTTAAAACAAATAATAAAGTGCTGAAACGAAATATTATGCAGCAGAACATCTCCAAAGTAAATAAAACTATTCAAAAATTAACATTATCAATTGATTCTCTGCCCAAGAAACATTACTACCAAAGAAAAAACAATATACTTGGCCTTCAATACTCATCATTCATAAAATATACGGCCAAAGAAGCAAGATGCAACTATACAGTATAGACTAATCAATACAAAGTTCACAATTTTTCGTTCATACAGTCAAAGTTCAAAACTTTCACATTCGCAAATATTGGCAAAAAAATACATCCCCAACAATAAATCTGTGATCAAGTTGCGATGTTGCTTCCCCATAGAAATATAAAGTCTTTCAATTACACAGTATATAGCCCATCAAACTCAAAAATAAATCTAAATAAATCAAAACTAAATTACAGAAATCAGAAAAGGAGGGGGTGGGCTTGAAGGTAGAAGCCAATTCAAAAGTGATCAAACTAGGTTGAAATAAAATTACGAAATAGAAACCCAAGACATCGTAGGGCACAAAATAGATTCAAAACTGATATAAAAAAAGCGCAGGAATGGGATAAACTAAATATTTTCACCACTAACAGATTCCCAAATCTCACAAGCAAAGAGTTCCCAAATAATAATTTATGTTTGAGACAGAGACGCAGGAGAGGGAGAGAGCTTACGATCTCGACCACCGCGAACTCCGCCTCTGGTTGGATGATACATCGTTGGCGCGTCTGAGGGGCAAAGGCGCCACCGGCTCTAAATCGTAGAATTACTTGAAAGCAACAAGCATTATCGCAAGGCAAACTCGTACATAGGGGCTAGGGCCAAAAGAATTAAGATCGCAAGGGCAAAGTCGTACAAACGGCGTCGTCTCGCGGGAATAAGTTGGTCAAGCTGCTATTTAGGGTATTCATGAACCTTAATCTCTCATTTCTTTATCTGCTAATGGCTATGAGGTCGGTGCTCAACCGTGTTGCTCTCGCTCGCTCTATGTTCACTACTCGAGCTCGCTACTTTAGCGATGGAAAGGGTCGGGTTTTGGACGAAGAGGAGCGAGCTGCTGAGAATGTCTACATCCAGGTTTCTTCTTTCTTAATTCTCCCTCTCCATCCCTCTCTCGTGACTATATGGATCGCTTTTCTAACCGAATCGTTGACTATTGGCTATTGTTTTTTTTGGCGACTGTGATATTTCTTATGACTGGACTTCTTCCACTGTCTTCGGTTTGGCTTATCTTTCTCATCGATTTCATGTTGTAACATTTCGTGCAGAAAATGGAAAGGGAGAGGCGGGAGAAACAGAGGTTAAAGGAAGAGAAGGAAAAGGCCGAAAAGGAGAAAGATCAGTCTGGAAAGGTTGGGATTCCAAGTTTATTTTTCTTATTTATCATTGTGTATGATGCCTTATGCGTGTCTGCTTTCTGGAATTTTCATGTTATAAGCTGACAAATTTCGATTTATTTCCACCGTTTTATCTGGTTTTTTAATTCAGTAGTAATTTAGTATGGACATAAATTACGTGCTCAGTCCCTTGATAACTTCAGAACAAGACCGATCATGCCAATGCTTAAATAAATAATGAAAGTAATGGTACTTCCGATCATGTGAACCCATGGTCAATCGCACTGTCTATTCTACTGATGCAACTGATCCTGTCCGGAGATGTGTTATTGTCAAGAATAAAGCATTGGATTTGGTCTTGTCTAGTTTAAATGAGGGTATACATAAGGGGGTCGACCAAACGATGTTAAAAACGAAATTAGAAGATTATGTTATAACAAAAACGTGTTAGAATCGTGTAGTAGCTATCTTTGTCTGCCCATATCTGTGGCTCTCTGTAATTATTCAGTTTGCTATGTAGTGTGTCGACTCTCCCACTCTGTTAATTTCTCACTGATGTCATTTGATTTATTTTTGCTTCTTCACAGAAACCCGAGGCGACCCATTAGGCAGCGATTGTACGCATTTGCTCATCTCTGTTAAGTCTTAGTTTGGGAGTATTTCCTTGGAATAAAAGATGGCAGTAGTAGAGATCTGGACAGGTTTGGATTTTTTTGTGCAAAGAAAGGTGGAGCTCTGAGAACACCTCCTCTGTCATTTGCTTTGAGTTGCATTTGCAATAAATTCTGACTTGTTCTGATACTCGAGAGAGCAGATGGTGTTGTTAATTAGTTTCGAAAAAATGGCTAAAATTGCTATTTTGTTTTGGAGAAAGTACTTTTTGTGCATGTTGGATCACGATTTACACCACCGATCTCCCTTCCCGTATTCTTTCCATAGCAACAGAAAAACGAAACTTGTTATGATTGTAGAAATGAGCAATTTCTTTATTGTTTGCCCCATGTGCCCATGCAGCAGATACGTACTTAAAAAGATAAGTAGGCTGTGGAAGTAGAAATCGGAGTCACATGCTGGTGTTCTTCTTCGAAAGATCGATTTTTCTGTAGTGATTGGCGATGATGTGATTGGGAACGGGATGTGGGGCAAAATGAACACGCTGAAGCCGTACTTAGCTTTGTACTCTTTGTGTAGGCCGCAGCGAATCCGCCATTTTTGTAATCTACTGCACTTCCTACCAACCTCTCTCGCCACCACCAATCTATTTATTCATTGAGCTTTTTTCGCGCTGGAATGCCAGAAGATCATCGTTAAATATGGATAAGGTGACGTCTCCTTGTCTACGCTCGTCGCTGTGTTAGGCACCGTGTCCTGGTCTCTACCTCGCCCGTCATTGTTGATTTCCTTTTAAAAATAATAGATTAATGTTTTGCTTTGGTTATTTAAGTAACCATGCGAGCCTGTAATTGTGTTTTAATATTCGGTGGTTGACTTACTGTAGGGGGCTTGCGGAGACATGAAAAGCTCTTGAAACTAGAATTTATGGAAGCTGGCATGGGGATTTGCAAGGAAGCAAGTAGATGAGCCCATCGATTAGTTTTGCCGGGGCTGCCCGCGAACAGTCGACCCAGGAGCTTAATTAAATGCCAGGTTCAGAGAGAATAATGAAAAGACAAAGGAGGTATCTTTGTAGCAGTTTGAAAAAGGGATGCCCATTTGAGGCCTAGAATAAGGTGAAAATGCCTAATGGAGTGGGACAAATTCATGGGCATATGGATTAAAGTAATGAGGCGAATAAGGCATGGTCCGGTCAATCAAGTAATTGTTTTTTGCAAAAGGGTTAGATTTGGTGCTCCATTTGCGAACACACATAAACCCAAAAACAAAAGGAGTCAAAAAGTCGTGGATTACTTGCCATCTCGTGAATATTATATGGCGCCCCGGCCAGCTTTCAATCGGGCAAGCAACCCATACGCAGGGAATTGATGAAGCCGAGTGATCGGATTTGAAAATGTTGAATCCGCCCATGCCTTGTCCATCTGACACGCCCTGACTGGAAAACGAAAGTACATCAACTCAATCCCTGCCCCCTCTGCCCCCGCTGCTGGATCCACATCGCCACTGCGACTTAGACTTGGCCAAACCGGCTGCTTTGCTTTTAAATCAAACGCCGAGCGGGTCTTCCTATTTGGGTTGCAACTTGGATCATAGGCAGCGTAACGTATCTGGGAGCAGAGAGAGCTCTACTTGTACGTTTCAATTCACTAACCAGGGCTACAGCAGAGCAGTTACAACGTCCACTGCAAAGCGGCCATAAATGGAGCTTGCTTTCTCCTCTCTATTTCTGTTTGTTTTTGCTCTGATTACAGCCCTTTTGGGCACCCAAATGAACGTCTACGATTGAACAAAAACCTCTCATTTTCCCTTTTTTTAATTTATTTAAAGCACAGAGGCTGGGCAGGGCAGGGGCCAGGGCTTATAAAAACAAAGTCTTCGAGGAGAGGAAGCATCACTCCGAATATAATCCGTTTGCTGTGGTGACTCTTCAACCGCAAGCCTCCTTTCCCCTTCCTTCCTTTTCTGGCCTCGCCGGAGGTCTTCGTCGGACTGGATACGATTCTCGCTTCTCATGGACGCCCATCCCTCCTCCTTTTCTTCCTTCTCCGCCTACTTCCGGGCTCTCGCCCGCACCCCCTCTCGCCTTTCCCGCCGCGCCTTTTCTGTCTCCACTACCTTCGAGGAAATGGGGAAACTTCGCGCCCGCTCCGGCTCCGACATGCACAGGACCCTCCGCTGGTTTGACCTCCTCGGCTTTGGTCTCGGTGGTATGGTTGGCGCCGGCGTCTTTATTACCACTGGCAAGGCTACCAGTGTCTACGCTGGTCCGGCCGTCGTTTTGTCCTACGCCATTGCCGGCCTCTGCGCCCTCTTATCCGCCGTCTGTTACACCGAGTTCGCTGTTGACATGCCCGTCGCAGGCGGTGCTTTTAGCTACCTTCGAGTCACGTTCGGTTCGTTTTTCAGCTTCCCACCCTCCAATGCCCTGATTGGTCTTCCTTCTCTTTGTGTTGACACTCTTTTTTTCAGGTGAATTGGCCGCGTTTTTGACCGGAGCAAACCTGATTATGGACTACGTGATGTCGAATGCCGCTGTCGCCAGAGGGTTCACTGCGTATTTAGGTACAGCATTTGGGCTTTCCGCTACCAAGTGGAGATTCACAGTGCCCGGCCTGCCCCAAGGCTTCAACCAAATCGATTTATTAGCCGTTGCCGTCGTCTTAATCATGACGCTCGTAATCTGTTACAGGTCAGTACCAGCGCCTAAAAAAACTTTAAATTTCCTTTGAAAAACTATTTACAGGACAATTGAATTGGAGGAATGGTTTTGGGCTACTGTTTTTCAGCACCAGAGAAAGCTCCGTGGTGAACATGGTGCTGACGGCGATTCATATTTCGTTCATAGCATTTGTGATAATCATTGGACTTTGCAAAGGAGAATGGAAAAATTTCACCGAACCAGCCGACCCGAAACACCCTTCCGGATTCTTCCCATACGGAGTTTCGGGCATGTTCAACGGAGCTGCGATGGTTTACATCAGTTACATTGGGTACGACGCCGTTTCCACCATGGCCGAAGAAGTGAAGAACCCGGCGAAGGACATCCCCATCGGAGTCTCCGGCTCCGTCATTCTCGTCACCGTCCTCTACTGTTTGATGGCCGCTTCAATGTGCAAGCTCCTCCCTTACGATATGGTAAGCTCGACCGCTGTCAACCAAATCCGCCACTTTTCACACTTGCCATCTGCTGTTTTCCTCACCAATATCCTGCCTTTTTTGGGCCACCGGGTGTAGATTAGTAGACGTCCCGTGTAGCATTCATTAATCTAATCGAGTGCGGTTGTGTGCTGACGCAGATAAAAGCGGAGTCGCCGTTTTCGGAGGCGTTCAGAGGGAAGGAGGGGTGGGAGTGGGCGACGAACGTGATCGGAGTGGGGGCGAGCTTCGGCATCCTGACGTCGCTGATGGTGGCGATGCTGGGGCAGGCCCGGTACATGTGCGTGATCGGACGGTCGGGGGTGGTCCCCACATGGTTCGCTAGGGTCCAGCCTAGGACATGTACGCCTGTCAACGCTTCCGCTTTTCTTGGTAATTTTCTTCATTTAATCTGGGTGTCGTTTTGCGTGGCTTCTGCTGCCTCTCCTCCTGTCTCTTCTGTGTTTAAGGTCTTCCTCGTCTCACCCTTTTCGGTTATCTCTCTCGCGCACACACCGAGCGGCAAAAGACTCGATCTTTAGGTGAAACTGGTAGATATTTGATCGACGAAGAGCAACACTCGAATCAAAACGCTGAAATGAAAAATGCCAAACAGAAGAGTCCAAATCATGGGGGCCTCGATTCGTTCGGCTTCACATGTTCCTCGTGTGTTCCAATCCTTAAAAGATGCTACATTACATTGGGCAAGTGCCCACATTTGCATGCATATGCAGATGAATCTGTGAGTCCATTAGAAGCGAAGATACATACCCTTTTCTTACAGAAACAGGAGTATGAGTTTCACGCTGCCTTTTTAGCTTTAGATTAGTGTGTGTCTTGTCTGGCCTCCATGTGCTCCTGCTTTAATATTTACACTCTGGGAAAATGCCTTTACTCGTGGTATTTTGAGGATTGCTCTTGTTGGGCATACTTGATATTTGATCTGAAGAGATAGGAGTATGTGGTTGCTCCATTTCTTTCGAAATTGGCATCATTCAAGCAGAAAATGATGTTTTCATCGCAATCAACATAAGTGGTCCTTGTCTGTACACCTGATTCATTCTAGGGGGAGCATTTTGTCGTGCACAGTTTTCAATTTTTGCTTTTATTTTTGTAGGCGTCTTCACTGCCGCCGTCGCCCTCTTCACGGATCTCCAAGTTCTCCTCGACTTCGTCTCCATCGGCACGCTCTCCGTCTTCTACATGGTGGCCAATGCGTTGATTTACAGGCGCTACGTCGTGGTGGGCCAGACAAATCCTCGCCCGACCTTATCCTTCCTCTGCCTCTTCTCCCTCACCGCCCTTCTATTCAGTCTCATTTGGCAATGCGTTAGCCCAGGCAAGCCCAAGCTCTTCATGCTCGCCTCCAACGCCGTCATTGCCCTCGCCCTTTTGCAAATATTCCACTGCATGGTCCCTCAGGCGAGAAAACCCGAGTTCTGGGGGGTTCCGATGATGCCATGGCTGCCATGCGCATCGATTTTCCTCAACATGTTCTTGTTATGTTCTATGGACGGGCAGTCGTACATCCGATTCGGGTTTTTTACAGCCCTTGCGTTGATTATTTACGTGTTCTACAGCGTTCATGCGAGCTCGGATGCGGAGGGGCATGGAAGCCTCTGTTTGAAGAATGGAGAGTTTCAATCGGAACCTTCTTCAGTTTGATGCGCAAAGAAAAGAGAAAAAAGTAGAGGCAATTGTACAGTGTTGGTTCTTCTGACCGTGGTGGGATTAGCATTAGATTGTGATGTCTCTGTAAATTCCACCATTTTCTTTCTCCGCTGCAGAGCTTTTTGGTTGGAATTTTTAATATAAAAAATAGGCCTGAAACAGTAGAGGGGGTAAATGAGAAAGACGAAGCGCTTTATGACAAAATGGGATTGGCCATCATGTGCCAGTCACATGCTCGTTTGCCTGTGGATGTGCGTCTCCCTCCTTTTTCTGCAATATCTTCTTCCCTCAGACCGATTCTTTCAGGAATTCCCAGGCCTATCTTATCAGAGCCGGAAAACATGGCTGTCACCCTCGGCGGTGAAGCGATTTATTCTCCGGCATCTTTGAAAACGCGCAAGTATTCTTGCGCTTTTGGAAGTGGGCTTCACTGGCTATGCTTGCAATAACATGACACACAAGCGAGCGCCTAGGAGCACAATATCTTGGCGTCAAGATTCTGGATTTCACCCATTTGGAGCCTGGAGGAACATATTAATTAGATTATTTGAGCCCTTTGACAACCCAAATAGACAAGGCTTCGACTGCCCTTTCCGGGGATATTTTCATGGCGCCGGAGACTTTGCCGTGATGTGACGTGGGAATCATAAATTGACCCTTCATTTTTCTGCATCCACGTGGTTTATCTGCGTTCCAGATGCTTCGTGGAATGTCTACTGCTTTTTGACGTGGGTCAGGAATTTGGAAGGCGCTGAGGCCAAACCAAGTTGTCAAGTTGAAGTAAAAAAAAAAACAAGATCCAAACCAGAAAAAAGGGTACTTTAATGGAGATTTTGTCCACCCACGAACACCAGTGAATTCCCTCTGATAATTAGGGTTTTGAAAAGTGCATGGAAAGGGAGATGAGACCCAACTTTTTGCCCCGTGCTTTCGGTTGACAAGAGATCTTGTTTTTCCAATTCCATTCCCTTCATCATTGTTTTTCACCTTCATTACCCACTCACTCTGAATATAACTCGACCCAGAAACTCAATTTTTGTCGTGAATATCTCTCCATCGAACCTAACCGAACCAAACATCTGCGGATATCACGAACAAGATCTTACAGAAATCACAACTGAATCGAATGCAACCCAAGGTGTAAATAATACAAAAGCTTGAAATGTGCATTTAAAAACAATATGACGACGGGATTGAAGAAAGATGATGGGCTTTTCTTAAATTCATCATTGCTTTGCTTGTCTTGTCTCTACTCTCTTCCACCCAACAATTCCACACGTGTTCGTTCTCTTTGGAATGGACTGAATAACCCTCCAATGTTTACACCTCTCCCATCGTTTTTTGGGTTGGGCCAGACCGGTCCTTGAACGGGCTTCTGGATCAAATCAGGTGTTTCTCCATTGAGCTTATTTTGTTCTGTGGAGCGGAGCTCCCCTGCCCTCGCTTCTCCTTCTCTGCTTCCTTTCTCTTTCTTGGTATGCTTCTCCATTTCTTTTCTTACTTCCTTCACTCTTTATGACTCCACATTTTAGAATTTAGAGACTAATTATCAATTGGGTATTTGTAGCGTTAAAATTTATTAGAATTCGACTTGTTTTGAGTCGAGCTTGAGAAGATAAGTGTTTGAAGTAATTTGCAATGGCTCTGGGGACGAGTTTGTTCTTTATATTTTGGATTCCTAGGGGAAGATTGGATTTTTTTAAAGATTCTTCCTCTTCAATATCCGCAGTCTTTTCCAATGTATGGCCTTTGGGGTTCAATATTTTTTCCCCATTTAATCTTTGTTGCAGTTGCAGTTAGATGGAGCAAATGGGGTAAGTGCTCTTTGAAGATGAATGTTTGGAATTGAGAGTCTTTTAGAATTATTTCATTTTTGTAAATTCCTGTTTTGGTGGAGACGGTCTTCGTTCTTTTGTTTTTACTGCTTATTTGTAGGTTTCCCATTTAGTATCTGTATAGCTTCTTCAATATATGTTGTTTGCCGAAGAAATTAAGAACTTGGGATCGGAGTTGAACAATGCAATTTGAAAGGACGTTGGCCGGTCAATTTGAAAAGGCTAATATCTTTCTCCTGCTGCCTTCCACCCTTTTCTTTGAGCTTAAAGTGTTGCCTCGCGTTTCACAGAGTTTGTCTTCCCTTAGAGAAAATGGGTCGTGTTCATACAAAGACGGTGAAGAAAACGTAGAGGTCCTACT
The DNA here is from genome assembly GCA_003255005.1 of Begonia fuchsioides. Taxonomy (NCBI): domain Eukaryota; kingdom Viridiplantae; phylum Streptophyta; class Magnoliopsida; order Cucurbitales; family Begoniaceae; genus Begonia; species Begonia fuchsioides. Next base: position 132,005 of record QAOC01040495.1, on the reverse strand, counting down.
CTAGAATGACATTTGACTCCACAAGAACAAGATATCTTGGGAGAGGTTGCAATAATACCATCAAAGCGGCTGCTGGTTGTAATAAGATTGCTGGATTTTCTCCCCACTTGATGAAGCAAGTTCAGAAGGGTCCACTTAGAGGAATCTCACTGAATTGGCGAGAAGAAGAAATGGACCTTTCAATGGACTTTATGCCGGAGGAGTCTGCTATCAATATCGATGATGTCAAGGTCGAAAAGAGACCCTTGATATGCTTGCTCTTGGAATGACTGAATTTCCCGGCTCCCATCGAAGTTGAACCTCAGACCATGGCTCCTCAAAATTTCGGCCCTGCTGCAGGAGGGAGCAGGTACTAAGTTAATGGAATAATTTACGGGTATTTCAAAAAAAGTTTGTTCTTTGCATGATGGTATCAAAGGTTAGAACTTGGAATTTGACATTCCTCCCGATGCTTCTTTCCTTTTTGATCATATTATTAGTTGTATTTAGTTTAATCAATCAACTTCTCCCTGAATTCATCTGACATTCTGTGTGGTTTTTTGCATGAGCATGAGTATCTTTCAATATTTTATGTATCTTGCATAGGTAAGAAGCAAGACTAGCTTTGAAAGATTACAAGATTTAGGCATTATTAATTTACTAAGTCTAGTTTTCAATCACTGTAACGGTGCTGCAAATTAGCATTTAATTTGGGGGAAAAGAGATCCAAGTACAAACAGAAATCAAATCTGGTAAATGGAGTCATTTAATGATGATCAACTCACCTGGAAAAGGTCATCAGACTTTTATTACATTGGACAGTTACTAAATATTTGCATGTGATGAATCATGTGGGTCTTCCTAAAAGTAACCTATGATTTGCATACCCTCTTTGACACACATACCCATAAAAGGCTCTCTGATTGTTATGCTTCTTTGTCTTTCGAAAAGTTCTTGCTCTTGGCGTCCGGAATTACGAACAAGTTCATTAAATTTTTAACTATTTATACATGAAACCATCTCAGTCCCTTCTTGATTGGATGAAGAGCATGGGGCTGGGTCAGGAAGAGTCTCTGATGGAGCCCAAACTGGCTAAGAACCCTAAAAATTTTGTCGCCCTTGATCTGAACCTCTCCATCTTTGGTTCATCTTTTGAAGTTGGTGAAAGTTCTGGGGGACATGATGATCGAAACAATGTCCCTCACCAGGTACCACCCTTGTTCTTTTCTCTATGATGTATTTCTTTTTATTCTTCATTTCGAGTCATCCATGTTGGCTTTTTTGGAGGTTGAAAAACCGATGCAGGGCAAGAAGAAGAAGAAGAAGAAGAAGAAGAAGACGGAGAAAGATTTGGATTTAGACTTGGATCTCTGCCTTTCGCAACCCGGACTTGTGTGCAAGGAAAAATCATCGTCCTCGACGTCTCAGAACTCGTGCATTTCTGCAGATCACAGCCTTGTGTTTGAAGATTCTACCCTGGTTGTAATGGGTTGCATCAAGTGCCATTTATATGTCATGGTTTCTAGGCAACATGCCAGATGCCCCAAATGCAACAATTGTGTGTTACTTGACATCTTTCAACCATTCTCAGCCTGCAGCCGATGAAGCAGAGTTTGCAAGTTTTTTTTGTAGAACAAATACAAAGTGGTAGGTCTTGGTCTTTGATCTTGTTCTCAGCTTTTGTTCTTCCCCCACAGTTTAATCACAGTTTGTATGTTACATGGAGTTATTTCATATGTTGATAATATTCGTGAGTTTCTTGATCGAATATCATTGCTAGGACCACGACAAGAACTCTAATCTACACAAGTTTTCTTGTCAAATGGTCTGCAGGTCGATTATCTGCATTGAATAACCGGTTAAAACCACCGTGTGATGTTCGGGGATCGAGAATCGGATAGCCGATTGCTCGAAATAATCTCATTTAAACCTTCACAATGTAGTGGCGTCAAAACGTGGCCAAGTTTGGCCGAAATCCTGAATTTGGGGAGTGAGGCGCTGGAAAGTGAAAAGAAGGTAGAAATCCAAGAGACTAGATGCAGTTTGCCGGTTATAAAAAAATTTGGAGGGAAGCACGAGATTTATCATACCATTTCAAACTGCTCAGTACGTTACTAAAGAGGAAGTCCTGATGTCCTAATTTTCTAAGCCACATGGAACTCAAGTTTTGACTCGTACAACACAACATCATCGCTAAATCCACTGACCACATTTCGAGACTGATGGAAATTGGAAGGTCCCTCGCATGGTGGCCACAGGGCAAGGAGCTTTGTAATTGAAAACGGCTCATCTACAATAACTTATTCCATCAAAAACAAATAGCTCGCCTTGTATGTTCGGCTCTTGGACCATTAATCTCATCTCCTGCGTTGTTTCGCTTTGGTTTTATGCTATGACCATCCATAATCCACTCCATAAAATCAAGTAGAAGCCATGGAAATAACAAGAGACAAAGATGCACGTTCATGCTCATGTTCTTCCCGGTTATTAGCTCACGTGAATTTTGCCTCTCTCATTCTTCTGTTCTTCCCATATTCATAATCTACGAAGATCAAGGTATAAAGTCCTCTGTCGTCAGGTACTGCGTCAAAAACAAGCATTTGAATGGAGTATAGGCTATCTAGAGGAGGTCATTTTGCCATTTTTATAGTTGACCGATCACGAGATTGGGCTTGTCGTATGTTTTTCAACCCTCGACGGCATTCGGTCGACGATATAATCATTGACGTCTGGAAATATGAGAAATCCAAAGAGTGGAGTGTATTAGGTTATAAGCAGAAGGTGGAGGGGAGACGAAGAAGATGAGAGAGGGGTGTAAGTAGGTAGAGTGGAATTGAGGTGTTTTGAGGGAGACTTGATTAGCATTCAATTCTCCAAACCTACAAATTTATTATTTATAGGAACCAACCAGTCCCCATTGTCTCTCCCTCTCTCTCTTTCAACCCCTCTGTCATGTTACGCTTTCGCCCGGCACAAAGGATCAGACAAGAGTTACAAATCATAGCTTTTCGCGCAGTTGATCCGATCCAATGGGGAGGAAGATGAAGCTTCTTGCCGTTTTCAGCGGCAGACACCCTGCGTGGCAACACTCCAGCTGGGTTTCATGCAACAACCCTAGGACCCTCTCCTTCCGACTCGCCAAGCCCCTCCCCTCCGCCTTCTCCGACCCCTTTTCCGGACCCCTCGACCCCGCTGACTCCTGCCCATTGACGACTTCCTTATCCTCCGCCTGCTACTCCTCCGACTCCGACCAGGCTGCCCCCAAGTCGCTCGACGTGGTCGTCCGGGACGCGAGGTCTGCGAGGCTGTTTTTCGAACCGAATTTCACAAGCTCTATTCTAGAGGAGAGGGAAAAGGAGAAGGAAGAAGAGAAGGGTGCTCCATTGAATGAAAGCTTGGTGATGTCCATGGTGTCTGAGAATCCACATTTGGATTTTCTCAAGTCAATGGAGGAGGTGGTGAAGTTTACGAAGATGAAAGAGTGGGATTGTTTGGAGGAGTTGTTGAGTTGGTATCTAAGAATCAACGAAAAGGAGAACCATGGGTTCGTAGTGGGAGCTTTTCTGGATCTTCTGCTCCATCTGTATTCGTCTTCACCCTCCTCCTCCTCCTCCTCGTCGCCTTCCTCCACAAACGCTCATTGCTCTCCGGACATGGTTTTCACTTCCGCGGAGACGTTTTTTGCTTCGTCTCCGTTTTGTAGTTCGGTTAACGAGATGGATGAGAAAGAAGAGGAGGAGGGATCGTCTTAGATTTCAGATTTGATTACATTAGTGTATAATTTATTGTAGCGGGTACTGAACTGCATAAATATGATTATGACGTTTCGTTCTTCCGTCTTTGAAGCAAATGGATTACAACTTAAAAGAAAAATAGAGGGAGAAAGAGGAGGCCATAAATGAGGATAGGTGTCCTTAAATGGTGTGTGAACTGTGAGGTATATTTTTCTGAAAAGAGGAAGCATCGCCGCAGACTGTCCTCTGAACCTCCTCTCTTTTCATTTATTGTATTTTCAAATATACATCAGTTTTGCAAAACTACGAAGCCCAGAAACGAGATGGTTGCAGATTGGGCCGGCAGCGTTGCCCGCTTATACAACAGCTTCGTCTTCTTCCTTTTGAAACACAGGAAAAAAGGGTCGTTTTGTTTCATGGGCGTCAGCTTTTAGAGAGAGAGAGGGTTGCAGTCCTTCAATGGCCGCTCCAGAGAGAGTAATTCTGTTCACAAGAGTATGAAGAGGAAGGGGAGAGAGATGAGTGAATCATGAAAAGACAAGAAAAAGAAAAAGGGGGGACGAAGCGCAGTTCAAATCCAGAGAAGGCAGATCATTCTCCTGCTTTCGTTTCTTTTTAAGACGATCGTCGTCGTCATCTGGGTCCTCCTCATTTCCTTGACTCCTCTTTTTCTTTTCTTTCTCCTTTATCTTTCTCTTTATCCATTTCTACTTTCTCGCCAGCTTCTCATCAACAAAAGTTCCACCCTCCTTTCTTTTGATCATCCTCTCTCTCAGAGAGGGAGAATTACAAAAAGAGCGTCCAAGAAAGACGAGAGACAAGCAGCATAAAGTACCACTCTTAATCTTAGGTTGGATTTCATGCAAATAACTCGAAACCCCAGTTCAGACCCTCACTTTGTTGAGGAGAGAGAAAGAGGGACAGAAGGGAAGTAGTAAAGCTTGGATTCACTTGCAAACCACTTTAGGATTAGAGTGCAAATAAAAAGGCAGCATTTTTCCGTCTTAAACAAGAAACGCACAAAACCACCTCCTATATCAGCACCCTCTCCCCTTCTCAAACCAGACCCAACCTTCTTACCTGAAACCAATTTTCTCTCGCGTCTTTCCGAAGAAGAAACTTCATAAAAACAATCTTAGAGAGAGAGAGAGAGAGACAAAAGAGCCCAAAACATGAGGACTGGAATCTGTACTCTCCAACAAGCTTTGACGGCAGAAGCAGAGAGCACAGTAAAACAAGCGATCAACCTCGCCAGAGGACGGGGCCACGCTCAGGTGACCCCTCTTCACGTCGCCAGCGCCATGCTCCTCTCGCCTTCTGGCTTTTTGCGAAGGGCTTGTCTCTACTGCCATTCCCACCCTCTTCAGTGCAAAGCGTTGGAGCTTTGCTTCAACGTCGCTCTTAATCGTCTCCCTTCCTCTTCTCCTAGCCCTCTTTTGGGTCCCCATTACTCCAAGCCTTCCCTCTCTAACGCCCTCGTCGCTGCATTCAAACGAGCTCAGGCTCATCAGCGCCGGGGCTCCGTCGAAAACCAGCAACAGCCCATTTTAGCTCTCAAGATCGAGGCTGAACAGCTAATCGTTTCGATTCTAGATGACCCAAGCGTGAGTAGAGTGATGAGAGAAGCTGGTTTCTCGAGCACCCAAGTTAAATCCAGGGTAGAACAAACAGTTTCCTTGGAATTCTCTTCTCAACCCTCGAAAGAAATCACAAATCCTTTGGGTTTTCCTCGATCATCGTCCCCTTGTGGCCAGTTTGGGGTTTCCATTTGGAATGATGACGTAACGAGTGTCCTCGAAGAGCTATCAACCAAAAGAAAGAGAAACACAGTCATCGTAGGAGAGAGCCTAGCCGCAGTGGAAGGAACAATCAGGTGTTTGATTGATAAATTTGAAAAAGGAAACGTCCCAAAAGAGTTAAGGCACCTGCCGTTTATAAGCCTTCCTCTCTTCTCCTCCATGAAAACCCATTCAAAAGTGGAGGTTGACCAGAAGCTGACAGAGCTTAGGTGCATCGTGAAAAGCTCAATAGGGAGAGAAGCAATCATATATTTGGGTGATCTCAAATGGGTGTCTGAATTCTGGTCAGATTATGCCGAGAAAAGAAGCCACTACAGTCATTTTGAGCAAATAGTGATGGAAATCAAGAGAATAGGGAGTGGAAATGGGGAAAATGGAAGGTTTTTGGTGATGGGTTCTGCAACTTTTCAAACTTACATGACATGTAAAAAGGGCCACCCTTCATTGGAAACTATTTGGGAGCTTCATCCCCTCGCTCTTCCCCTTGCTAGTTTGAACCTGAGCCTCAACCTTCACAATGAGAGGTAATTCTGAAATTTAATAAACTAAAACGATTGGGTTTAAACTTGTCCTCTTTTGAAAGATAATCATATTTTCCGGTTTTCTTCTCTTCAGAAGGGAGGTTTTGGAGAAAGTTGGTCAGACGGAGTTTGTCTCGCCGTCATCTTCCACTGTCCCAAGCTTGCCGCCATGGCTGCAAAAGTACAGAGAAGAGAGTAGAGGAAACACTGTAAGCAATCGAATGCTGTAAATCCGGAGTAAATTTCCAATTTTTTTATCTGAAATTCTTTGTAATTTCTGAACAGGAAAATGGAACTGTGAAAGATTCATGTGATCAGCCTCTGAAAATTTCTGGTTTATCTCCGTCTTCCCCCAATTCGATCTCTTCTCTAGAATGCAACTTGAACTTGCATCTTTGGGCTGCAAATCTGAGATCCGAAAAAACACCAAAAGAACATCAATTCTGGGCGTCTCAGAACAACTATTTTGCGGAGCAAAACAATTCAAAACCGGACCTTTTATCAAACCCTAATTCCAGTCCAAACTCAGCTTCTTCGAGTGAAGTCGTCCTAGATGATGCTGAGTATCTGCAAGATGATCATTTGAGGGAGTTGAATTCTGAAAACTTGAGAGTTTTCTGCGATGCATTAGAAAAGAGTGTTCCGTGCCAAAAACACACAGTTCTTGAATTATCAACAGCAGTTCTTCAACAGAGAGAGAAGAAAGAAGCATGCTGGCTTCTTTTCTTGGGAAATGATTCGAAGGGGAAAGAGAAAGCGGCGAGAGAATTGGCTAAACTGGTTTTTGGATCTCAAAACAACTTCATTTCAGTGTGCATAAGCAGTTTTTCAAGTTCTAGCGGAGAATCCAGAAACAAGAGGACGAGAGATGAAATGGGCTCAAGCTTTCTTCAGAGATTTGGCGAAGCCATGAATGAGAATCCAAACAGAGTATTCCTGGTCGAAGATTTTGATGAGGTTGATTACTTCTCTCAAAAGGGTATGAAAAAAGCGATACAAAATGGAAGCATGAGAATTTCCGACGTTGAACCTCTTCCTCTAAGGAACGCCATTATCATTCTCAGCCGTGAAAGCACTACTTTTTCACCTTCAGAAAGAAGGCAGAAAGTTTCTCAGATTGAAGGAACGGACATCAATGGCGGTCAGTTGGAGGCGAAGCAAATCTTGCCTCTCTCATTAGATCTGAATATCTCCGTTGCAGCGGGAGATGAAGATCAAAGTTTAGAAGATGAGATTCTCGAGGCTGTTCACAGGAAAATAATATTCAGCCAGAGCGAGTTGGATCAAAATTAAATCGTCGATGCCTTTTGTTTTTCTTAGTTTTAGATAGAAAAGGGAGTGGGAAGGGGGGAAATGGAGAGTTAAGGTATAAACAAACAGGCAAATACAGCTTTCAATCAGGAATGGGAATGGAGGGATTTGGATGTGTAAGCTAATGTATCACTAAATTTACGATGATTATGTTGTTGTTCTAATCCTTCACATTGATCATGATTAGTGGATGAGCTGCAACAAACTGTCTTGATTAAAATCGTAGAAACTCGAGTTAAGAGTAAACTTGTCGCATTCAAGCTTTGTTCCTGAATTAAATAATAGTGGCAAACTTAATGCAGTGACAATCAAACTTAAAAATCATGTTAGGAACTCGCAATACTTTGTCATTGAGTTAACGAAAGATGTCTGGAGGGACTGAGAGTAGAGGCAAAAGTATTGAGGAAAGAGAGAAAAAAGAAGAAAGGCATGGATTCTCGTTCAAAGAGCAGGTCAAGGACTGGCAAGAAGGAAAGGCTTTGATGGAGGAAGGAGGAGCAAAGTGAGATAAGTAAAACCAAAGAGCAGATGCTGGTTGGTTTAGTTAGGATGAATTGAGGAAGCCAGAAGATGCAAATCTGAGTGCATGTTTGACTGCGGGCAGAGGGAAATGATTCGGAGTTGAATGGGAACAGAACTCGAGGGTAGTGCAGTGGCTTGTCTTGCTTGATCAAAAGCTACTCATCCAAAAGCAAAAGCAGACTCAAATCTGCTCCATTTTTTTGGGTTTATAATGATTCCGCAGACCCAACTCGCCAATCATCACAAAAAGTAAGATATGGGTGTTAACCTAAGTACTTGTTAACATGTTTTTGTGCTTCAAGTACAGCTTCCATGGCGGAGGAATTCGGAAGGTGATTACAGCTAGTTTTTTTGTGAATTCGAATTGAAGAACGCATCCCGTTGAGGCAAAGGATGTTTGGCATCAGGACATGATCTGGGAATGATTGCGAGGAGGAAAAGAGAAGGAAGAAAGGCGTGAGAACCCACTGGTGTAGTCTTTTGAGGGTTTCATGAATGCCCTAGCCCTAAAAGTATTCAAACTTGGTTCACTTTCTAAAGGGGCTGCGCCTTCCGATCCCATATCTCTTTAGCTCTTTGGTTGCAGAGAGACAAGATTTCCACAGGGTGAGCTTTTGCAGTCTTTAGGGAAAGAATGGAAACGCAGTCGCCACCATCCCACTTAAAGCTACGTATTCTCGATGTTGTAGCTCCATTTTGCATGAAAGTAAGGGAATTCTTGGATCTCCCACCACCCAATAATCGCAGAATTATTGATATTATTCCCCCTCCCTCTCTCTCTCTCTATAACTAGAGAGAGATTGATGATGACCAGCCAAAAAAGGAGGTGGCATCAAAGTTACCGAGAATCTTTGTGACCCCAATGCTCAATTTTTGTTAATTCAGAACCAAAAACATAGTTCTCCGTAGATGTGTCAAACGAGCCGGCTCGAACTGGCTCAAGTCCGGGACGGCCGGCTCGTTGAGCCTGTAGTGCCAAACTAGCCGAACCTGTCGAGCCTATTCGATCTGGCTCTGTCGAGCTTTTTAAAAAAAAATTAACTCGAGTCGGCTGGCGAGCCTCGAGCCTAAAAAAACGAGCTGATCCGAGCCAGTCGAGCCTAAACAAGCCCAACATAAAAATTTTGTTTTCGTATATTGAAGTTTTATAACTTTTTTCGTATTATGTTATTCTAAATATTGATGAACAACTTATGCCTATTATTTTCTTCAATCCAAATTTTTTTTTGCATGATAACGTTTGTATGTATCGCCTCTATTATGCTAAAGAAACACGAAAATAATAGCATCAAATCAATATCTCAAAGAAACTCGAAGACAATAACATCGAAACATCGAATCAATAGCATTCAACATATATATCATCCAATATGAAATTAATTCAACAAAAAAAGTTAACAATTAATAATCAAATGAATTCTCCATGAATTCCCGGTGGTCGTGCAAAAATGACTTGATCCGGCTAGTTGTTGATGGACGAGGACGGCTAGCTGCTTTAGCTTGTTGTTCTTGGTCTTGCTCAGCGCCCTCGTGCTGGAGTGTATGTGATGTCGAACCAGGATGATTGGCTTTTAAGATCCACTCGCGGTCAGTATTTTCCACAATACTCATCCTCGCAATGGTAGATTCAGTATATGTGTCGACTCTCCTAACCGGGAGAGGTGTCTCGGAGGAAGGAAAGTTGACACCTTGTTAGTGGAAAATTTCCGTCAACAAAAGGTTGAACGACATTCATTTAGAGGAGTTTTCAAAAAGATCAATAATCCTTTTTAAAATTACATAACCAGCGTTAAAGTTGGTTCTAGTGAAAATGTTGTAAAGAACGTGCAAATTCATACCACTCACGTGATTCCTATGACCATCCCTAAGTATGAGGTTTTAGGAGATCATGTGGTAGACAAGACGAGCCATGACGTTCAAATCATTGACTTTTGGTTTAGGAGGAAGGTGAGTGTCGGGATTTTTCACAACGGAGCAGAGAAATTGAGCGTACTCACTCGTTTCCGATATCAAGAGTGTTTAATTGTACTTGCATGCGATATTTCGTATGCAAGTGCTCGTGATATTTTTTGTAATGTTGATTCATTGTGCTAGTGGTTGATTCATAAACATAATGCTTGACACAATAATTGCATTGTGCCATATTTTCGTTCATACGTTCACTTCTACGATTTCAAAATATTTCTATATTTCGATGTTTTCGATTTCTTGGATCAAGGGGCAAACGTAGATGCTTGTGCAGATGTGTGTGTTAATCCAACAGAAAATGCCGGATTCATAGGTGCAACTTCTTGCACTTTATCGTCGGAAGAGGGAAACGTTTCAAATTCTACGTATTTCGGCGGTGAATCCATAATAAACAATGAAGTATTTTAAAAAATATTCTACTTTAATACGTTCACCGATTTGTTGATGATTGTTAATAGAAGCATGAAACGATCAACAACTAGAAGGTTTTTGAGCGCGATGACTTGAGAGCGATTTGCACAGAGAGTTTCAGGTAAGAAATTCTCGGCTAACCCTACAATTTATAGAATTCCCTCATAATAGCTATCCTCGGTCGACCTCCATTATTTCCAAGGTTGATCGGATGTTACCGTTGAATATGAAAATTTTAGCCATTACATTATACCGATCGACCCTTTATGCAACGTCGGTCGACACTTTGTCGTCTACCGGTCGACACTTTGCTATTTGCGGTCGACCCACAAAAATTATAATATCGATTAAGTGTCGACCGCTGTTACACTAAGTGTCGACCTCACTCCAGGTATTCCGAGCCTACCGAACCAGGTCGCGAGCTGGCTTGCGAGCCAACCTGTCGGGCTCGAAACGAGCTCGAACTTTTTACCAAGCCAGGTTCGGCTTGGTACTGTACCAAAACAAGCCGGACTCGGACTGCTACAGTACCGAGCTGCGTTTGCCACCCCTAGTTCTATGAATGTCAAGTCATTGAAAAACCAAAACTAACGATCACGACAGTGGCCCCACTGTTGCAATGGAAAATTGATCACTTTTCCCCTTAATTTTTGTTAATTCAAGTAGTTTAAAACATGTAGTCTCAATCAAAATTACAATAAGGTTTGAAGGGTGAATTGTTATTTTATGAGTTGTATGTATCTGCTTCAAGAGCTCATTGGTATCAAACAATAAATTAAAAAAAAAATCATAAATTTGGTGGAAATTCAGTCAATTTACAAAGGATATTCGCGTGTTGACTCCGTAACTTGGTCGCGCAGAGATGAAATCCTAAGCTGGGAAATCCATCCTCCAATCCCTAGCTACCATTCTTTCGCATCTCCCCATTATTTCTCTTCTTCAAGGTTCTCGCTTTTGCCCGGCCTTTGGAGGGAGAGAAAGAAAAGATGAAGAGGGTCTTCGGAGTTAAGAAGGATAAAGAGCCTCCGCCCACAATTCAAGACGCGTCTGATAGGGTTCTCTCTTCTCCCCTCTCAATTTTTCCTTTTTCCTCACTTTTCCGTTTTTTCGTTGGATCTTTTTCTAGCTTTTTAGTTTTAATTTTATGGATTTGGGTCTTGTTGGGTACAAATCCATTTCTTTCCCCCCTGCACGAGTGAAAATGCTCGAATCTACCATTGTAATACAATCAGGATGCTTATAGGATAGAAATTCGGCATTTTGGGTGAGGTGAAGTAAGCTCTTTCCTTAACATTTTCGTGGGACTACTCTCATTTTCTTTTATTGCTTTATCGATCCTCTTAAATGATCAAACTTTCTCATTTCTATGCATTGTGCGAATCTGCTTTACCAATTTCTAAGCATTGTTATGCCTAATCAAATGAATTCAAACTGCCCAAGGCTTTAATAGTTTCGTTTTTTCATGTTTGGCATGCCTTTTCGAGGGATTCACTTCGAGCTTTTGAATTGGATAGTATTATGACAATAGTTATGTCCAGATTATTTCAATTTCCTCTGCTTTAATGTGTGCTTCTTTTACATATGTGGTCACTTAGCTACTTTCTTCATTGTTTTCCTGTTGATTCAACGTAAGAAAAATTTCTTAGATTAATAAAAGAGGCGACTCCGTGGACGAGAAGATAAGAAAGCTTGATGCTGAACTCAATAGATACAAAGAACAGCTCAAGAAGACAAGACCAGGTCCTGCTCAAGAAGCTGTCAAAGCCCGCGCCATGAGGGTTCTGAGGCAAAAGCGCATGTGAGTACCTGATTCCTTTAATTGAATTTCTGTCGGTAGTTGCTCTTGTTACCAAACTAAGCAGTATTAAAAGAGGGTTAAATACTGTTGTATAAAATTGGATTGGAATTGTCTGGATTACTCGAAGTTGGGTTGGGTGAGGTCATGTGGCATAAGAAAAAAGTGACAGCATGATAGTATTTGGTTGATTGAAGGTTTATATGAGTTTAATTCAGAAGCCGAGTTGGGAGAGTTGAAAGATGTGAAGTTTACCAGACCCTCGACGTTAAGTGCATCATAGTTTGCGAATAAACAACTGCAGAGATGATTGGTAGTTGTCGACAGTTTGGGTTTTATCAATATTTTTGCCTTCTTAAGACGTCCAAGAATGACCCATGTTTAGTCATGCTGTCCACCTTTTAGTTTGAAGTTGTGCAGCAGAAGTTGAAATGGAGAGTGAGCCATCTTTTCTGTAGTTGGCAGTTCTCTCACAAGACTTATCTCTTCCTTTAGACCGTTCCCATCTTTTTCAGAATCCAAAATTGCATTCTTTTATTTGCTGCCTCCACAGATTTGACTGATTCCTTTCTTAAGCCCATGATCTATTCATTTCTTGATGCATTTGAACAGGTACGAAGGACAGCGCGATATGCTGTACAATCAGACTTTTAATCTCGATCAAGTTGCTTTTGCTTCCGAAGGCATCAAGGATGCTCAGCAAACAGTATGTTTTTTTTCAATGGTTTTTGGTGTTCAATCTTGTTTTGTATAAGATGGTGCCTCTTGTTTTGTATTTTGTTGATCACAGATGTCGGCACTGAAATCTGCGAACAAGGAGCTGAAAGGCATGATGAAAACAGTGAAGCTTCAAGACATAGACGTGTGGACTCTTCCTCAGATGTTTCTTTCTTTTCTTTTTGATGCAAGGGTTGTAATGCTGACGTCATTTGCAGAACTTGCAAGATGAAATGCTGGACCTGATGGACGTGAGCCATGAAATCCAAGAGACTCTTGGTCGGAGCTACAATGTGCCCGACGACATTGACGAAGAGGAGCTCATGGGCGGTAAGCTTGTGTCCTCTAAGCTGTCTGTTATATAACTTCGTTAAAAGGAAATCTAGACTCCATTACACCTTGTCCCACCCCGACTCACGGGTCCAGCTCAGATGTCTAGTTTCATGTTATTCTTTCATAAACATGTAATGCAGAGCTCGATGCCTTAGAAGCCGATATGGGATTTGAAACAGAGAGTGAGGGGATGCCGTCGTATCTGCAGCCAGACAAGGAATCCGATTTGAATTCAGAGCTCAGCCTGCCTTCAGCTCCGACAGGACACGCAGGTCCGGGCAGGGCTCAGGTATCATCATTTGATCCTCACAGTTTAATGGAAGTGAAACTTGTCTGCCTAAAATGTGTCTAATAGCTCAAGTTGCGTGAAAAGCAGCCGCAAAAGATAGAACATGTTCTCAAACAAATGACGGCTTTATTTTCAGGCGGAGGACGAAGTGGGGTTACCTGCAGTTCCGAGGGCGTCGATCCGAGGGTAGAAGAAACGGCAGCCCACTAAAACCATCTCATAAACTTGACACATTCACATATTATTTTGTGCAGACCCTTGTTTGATGAACGTCTGGGAGTTGTCCCTCTGTTCTTACCTTCATGTACTTATATCAAACGCTGTCACAACCTTCTGCCTAGCCTCTTCCCACTCTCTACTTTGTCCATAATTCAAAGCAAGAGGAGAAAATCAAAGCGATATCTACACTTTTTCTCTTCCAACTTACATATCACACCTTCGACCTTCAACTAGCACCCACTCAAGCAACTTGCAAAGGCTGGTTTGTCCCTTCTGCTTTCAGAATCCAGCCACCCAAGCAAAAAGATCCTTCCTTTTCTCCTGCAACCTAAATAACATTAACATATTCAAATGTAAAACATATTGATCATGGAAACAGATTGTAACCCAGAAGTCTTGTTCCAGCCACGCAAAACATTTCATTCTATAGATACGATAGAACGAAATTCAAATCTGGAACAAAAGATGCCCCACTATACGAACATATGATGACGAGAGATCACATCACAAGTGTATGGGACCCTGCAGGTCATACATGATACAAATGCCAATTCCTTGCAACTACTACAACACTAAACCAGATAACTCCAAACTGCAAATATAGCAAAATATTAACGCAGAGATCCTGACTGTGTCGAAGTGTGTCTTGTTCGAATTGAGCGATTAAAAAGAAGCAAACAGACTCTGCAACTCAATGTGGCCAGCCTAAAAGATTTTTTTTCTGAGTTTTTCATGTCTTCTTTTTAAACACAAGTATCTACATTGTTCAGCATGCAAATATTCATTTCCAAACAGAAGCAAAATGTACATGAGACAACTTACTCCTAGTCCCTGAGAATGATGTCATCGGCCATTTTCATTAACGGCTGCAAGCACTCCGGAGAGAATTTCCTCGAGAAGAAGTACGAATAGCTGGAATTCGACACCCTCAATTTCCGTAGTAGATCAACGGATATTTCCACTGGTGAATACGTGTGAGGATGCCCGTCCACCATGCCGGTCCAGTTGACATTAGTCAATGTATAGTGGCTACAACCCTTTGGGTCTTTCATGGACAGCAACGTCGGAAAATAGTGTTCCTCCGGATAGCAGGCATTGTGGTTTACGCATGGAAGCCGGAATTTCTTCCATAGTTTACTTTCTTTGACTAGGAGAACGGCGTGCCGGCGGTTCAGTGTGAAGAATTGGGAACCCACTCTGAATTGCTCGAAAGGAACTTCCGGGAGCATCACGCCCTCCCCACGGGCTTTGTATCGCTCTGGGAGATTGGGATCGTCGGAGACGATTTCGATGAAGCTTTTGAAATCGTAACCGGAGCCTGATTTTAAGGATTTGAAGAGAGAATCGTAGATGAAAGAGAAAGAATGAAGAGGAATACAGTGCTGAGAAACGAGAGCGAAGTACAGGTTTAGGGGATCGTCGATCAGAGCGTTTGCGAGAAGTCTACGCTCAGCGGAAATGAGAGACGGTGAGGATCGCTCCGTCTTCTTAGACGGTATAAATCGGCCGGAGAAGACACCGCCAGGAGGCGTGATTTTGACGAAGGGATCTGCGTGGACGTAAAGGTTGTAGAGCAAGTGATTACCAAGGAAGAATCGCTCCCAAAGAGGAGCAAAAGTGAGGTCGGAGTTGGTGAGGAAAAGAAAGGCAATCTTGGGCGTGGGTTTGGAAGAGCCAAGACGAGAAAAGGAGGAGAGGGCATGGGAGGACTGGAGAGTGGCCTTGCGAAAGAGGGCAAGGTCGTCCAGGTCGGCAGGGGAGAACCGGGGAGTGAAGAGATGGGGAGCGTAGAAAAGGAGAATGGTGAGAGAAAAGAAGAAGGAAAGTAGAAGAATAAAGGGAGATAGAACCATGAGTAGAGACGAGAATCCAAGGACTGAAACAAGATCAAACAGCGATGGTTGCAGAAACTGGAAGACGAAGAAGAAGACGAAAGCAGATAAGCTTCTCTAATGGAGGTCTCTTTCTTCTGTAGTGTATCAGTTTATGGTAATCGAACGCCACGTGTCAACAATGTCGACGGCTAAGATCTCAACGAAACGAATCCATCCTGACCCTCAATTCGCTTCGTTAGTACTCCTCGTTACCCATTTCCTGCTTCCCTCGCCGCCTTTTCTGTTCCTCTTGCTCCCGGTCTCTGCTCCGATCAGTTTCTCACGCGTCTCATTGTCTCACTCGGTTTGCTTTTTCTCTTCCTTTTCGAGTTTTTCTTTTGCTTGTGTGGCCTCTTTTTTTGTTGATGTTTAGGTTTTTGTGTGAGTTCTTCTGTTCATTTGCTTAAGGTCTTTTGAGAATCTGATCAAAGAGCAAAGATGTGAAGGGCAGCACCCAAGAAGAGCGAAAACACTAAGTACTAGGAGATTCTTGGTGTTTCAAAGGATTCTTCTCAGGACGATCTCAAAAAAGCTTACAGGAAAGCCGCCCTCAAGAACCATCCCGACAAGGGAGGTGATCCTGAGAAGGTATTTTGTTTGATTCAGGCTTTGGAAATTGTTTTCCTTTTAACTCATTCCTTTCAATTGGGATATGTATTACTTGCTTTTTTGTGCTGTTCGGCTGTAATCCGGCGATTTCTCGGTTACGGATCTCCATCCAGTTATCTTTTTCCTTGATTTTTAGTTTGATAGGGTTTCCACCTAGATGAACCAGATTTCTGATTATCAGTGACCAATATTGAGCTTCTGCGAAATAGATTTTTGTTTTGCCTTAAACTTACATTGTGTTTATCTATAACTAATTACTTTTTTGGTACTGATATGTTGAACCTGGTTTTTGGTGATCAGTGTAAATTATTCAATTTCTCTGAAATGTTTTCTTTTTGGCTTTAAGTTTGTAAAATATTGCGTTTGGTCTATAGCTAAAATTTCTTTTGCTGGGGTACTATGCTTCGAAGTCCATCATGTGAATGCTCTTCGATCATTGTTCCATGTATGAGTGGTGTTTGTATAGCAGAGACCATATTTTTTATGTTTCCAAGGTCTCTAGATATACAGATTTCTTTTGGGTCGGGGTTTGGGGGTGATGTTGCATTCACTTTGCTTTTCAATGTAATCATGGTGTTAGACAGCTCGAAATTTCAAAATGTCGATACGCCTGTTTCTTGCCATCTTTATTCAATTTAATAAAATAATAAAACTTTTATTATTTTAAATACTCTAACTTGCAGTTCAAGGAGTTGGCCCAAGCTTATGAGGTTCTAAGTGACCCGGAGAAACGAGAGATCTATGATCAATATGGTGAGGATGCTCTTAAGGAGGGAATGGGCGGCGGGGGCGGTGGTCATGACCCATTTGATATATTCCAGTCTTTCTTTGGTGGTGGTAATCCATTTGGTGGTAAGAGTTGTTGACTGTAAAATCCGAAAGCCATAGCTTATGCAGGAAAATCCAAACATGTCTAAATGATTGTGAATTTGTATTTGTCTACAGGGGGTGGAAGCAGCAGAGGTCGAAGACAGAGGAGGGGAGAAGATGTTGTACATCCTCTCAAAGTATCATTGGAAGATCTATACAATGGAACTTCAAAGAAGCTCTCCCTTTTTCGCAATGCCATTTGCTCCAAGTGCAAGGGGTTGGTTTATTATGTTTGATCTTTGTTTCTGTCATCTGGGTTGTTATGAATATGTAAATTAAAATTGAGGCTAAAATGACAGGAAAGGCTCGAAATCAGGTGCTTCGATGAAATGTGCTGGTTGCCAAGGGTCAGGTATAAAAATCACCATTAGACAGCTTGGCCCCTCTATGATCCAGCAAATGCACGAGCCTTGCAACGAGTGTGAAGGCACTGGTGAGACCATTACTGACAAGGACCGGTGTAATCAGAGCAAGGGGGAAATGGTGGTTCAAGAAACGAAAGTTGTGGAAGTTTTTGTGGAGAAGGGTATGCAAAATGTCAGAAGATTACATTCCCTGGGGTAGCAGATGAAAACGCTTGATTTGATTGAAAAGTTGCAACTGATGCAGCAGCAAACTCAATTGACTTGAAAACGCTCGATTTGTTTGGAATGAAGATAGCGTAAGCATTGTTATGGAGATCATGTATTTTGGCGACTCAGGCTCAGTCAGATGTTCATTGCATTTTGGCTGCAAATGCTCTGCTTTTGATTGAATACCAAGCAACATTAGTGTTTCATTCATACGATTAGCTATGACTATCGCTGATTCAGTGGCGCACTGGATCCCAACTCCCGCCCAACGTTCTTCAACTTTGTTTTTAAATTCGCAAAACAACATAATCTACTTTCTAGCCGTTGAACTCTCTCTCTCTCCCTCTCTAGAAAGAAGGGGGTCTGATATCGCTTTGGAGCAACGCAGTTGCAGAAGAATGGAGGGGGTGAAGGGGAAGTTGTTGAGGTCCATCAAATCAATGAAACCCATTTCTTATCTGAACCAGGATCGGATTCTTCAGGCCTTTGCTTCCGATGGGTGCTTCGATTCTTGCCCAACTACGACGAATCTCAGTCGCCCATTCCAAAAACCTGAGCTCAAATCAGGGCTTTTCGACGTTTCCGACCTTGTGACTGGCCTCGAAGATGAATCAGTGGAAGCCAGTGATGACGACGTTGATAAAGAAAACAATGATTTACTGACACAGAAGGAACGGTTTCGCATCAAGACCTATCCAGAGATTGATAATGCGCAATGTCCACTGTTGGAAATTGATATTTCTTCGTTCCGGCGGCCGGAAATAAACTCCGTCAGCCTTTTTGACCCTAATTTGTTGGCCGCATTTCAGCAAGCTGTAATGGACCATCAAAGAATGAACGAAGAAGAAAGAAAACGGGCGATGCGGGAGCAGAACCTTGAGAAGAACGAAGATGAGCCGCCGTTAAAATCTCGTCGAATAGGATCGGAAAAAGAAAACGAAGACGATGACCCACTTTCAAGTTTCCCTGAAAAGTGTCCACCAGGAGGAGAGAGCTCTGTAATTCTATACACAACTTCGCTACGAGGAATCAGAAAGACATTCGAGGACTGTACCAGCATTAGATTTCTTTTGGAGAGCTTCAAAGTTCTGTTTTTTGAGCGAGACTTATCGATTCACAGGGAGTTCAAGGAAGAGCTATGGCAGATTTTGGGAGGAAAGTTTCTTCCTCCAAAGCTTTTCATCAATGGCAGATTCATTGGTGGAGCAGAAGAAGTCCTGAATCTCCACGAGCAAGGAAACCTCAAACCTCTGTTTCAAGGACTTCCGAAGGACGTATCTAATGGCCCGTGCGAAGGCTGCGGTGGGATACGATTTGTGCTCTGTTTCAGCTGCAATGGAAGTCGCAAAACTACCCCCAGTAATGGAAGAGATTCAGAGGAATGCCCAGATTGTAATGAAAATGGGCTAATTTTATGTCCTTTTTGCTGTTGATAAAATAAGAACTCGCTGATTGCTTGGATTCTTTCGTCACTTCCGTCCTTCAGTTCGTTTAATTGAATTCAAAGATGGAATAAAAAAATTAATCAAGCTTGAAGAATTGTTCTTATTGAGAGCTACCCTTCGGGGCTCTAAATCTAAACAGCTGATTCACTATCGTGGATCCAGAAAAGAAGATAAACAAATAATCAGAACTCGTGCTAAACTAAAAGCAGTTAGCTTCACTTTTTCGGCAAATGTAATTCGTCTATCTGCATTGATACCTGCTTCTGCTTCCAGGATCGGAATGGCAGCCATGAAGCTCTTGATACATTCTTTGCATGGTTCCTTCTCTTCTCTTCCGCTCCTCTCCGACTCTTCTAATGGATAGTTCTTTGAGCTGTTCTTGTCTTTGGATTTATCAATGCAAGGCTTTTCGTTCGATGCTTTGGTCGGATCAGACAGTTTTTATTTTTGAAGACCCTAAATAAAACCTCCCATGGATGAGGGGAACCATCCTTGGGAGGAGAAACAGAGCAGAAACTTGTAAATTCTTGGTTCCCACTCCACGATTGAACCTTCACTGCTCAAAGCTCCTTCAATGGTGGAGTCCCTTTTAGCAAAACTTCCGAAAGCGGTTAGAAGCGTGCCCTTCTGACCCTTCCACGTCACGTGAACCAGCAGTCCATCAGTTCCGTCGAGCTCCAAAGTCTCCAACCTTTCCATGCGTTGGAGGATTGGAGCCGAGGAAGAAGAAAGAGAAGATACTTTGAGATGGGTATAAGGAATTTAAGCAGGGGAAGAATAAGACAAGGGAAAGAAAAACAGAAGCAGGAGAATGGGAAATCTGTTCCTTTTTGGGAGAAGCTTCAAAAGAGAAACATGGGGTTGGGGATGCAGCCGCCAGCCAAGCCCCAAGGCGGAGACCGGGGTCCTTCATCCACAGAACTGATTAATTCGTTCGACGATAGGATGGTCAAAAGGAACGTTGCTTTTCCAAATACACTCGTCGCTCTTACGTTTGACTTTCTCTCTCCAGGGCAGCTTCTTCTCAAAATTAGTTTCTTTATCGTAGAACTAATCTCGGATCTGATTGAAGAACAGAGTATACTTTTTGGTGGCTACACCAAACTGTACGTTCGCACTTGGATTTAAGCAAGAATCTCATCATTTTGAACCCACAACTCCAGGAGTGGTCGATCGAGAAGGAGGACGTGAGTCGATCCATCTCAGAAACACAGAGTCGACAGCTACATTCCTGTCTCAATCATTACGACGATCCATCTGACAATGGTCGGTTCCTTCCCTCCAAATACAAGGTCAGCTACTCCCAATGCACTTCAGTAACAGCACACGCGATGACACAGCACAAGACTCATCATTTTTAAACGACACCCACATTAACTTCCTTTTATGTTACAAATAACAGACTACATGAAACTGAATTTCAACATTAAACACTACCCCCTACTACTATTGCACAGCACATATGTCTTTCTCCTGCTTCCTACAAAATTCCCAAATCTTGCCTCTAATTCTTCCACAAATCAAAAATGCCCTCAAACCCTAAGTGCCTCGTACAACAAATGTAAACCACAGCTTCCTTCTGGGCACCGTGGCTGGCCGCCAATTACATCCAGGTTTCTCCCCCATTGCTGGTCGTAAAGAGCATTGCATTTTACATAACTACCTGGTATCATCAGCTTCTCAAGAGACCTGCATTTTGCGGTGTCAAATATTTTACTTCTTTCGCTGTTTGTGTTTCACTTTGACATATTTACGGTTGGCTTTGTCACCGCCTGCTGTGCCCAATGAGAAGCTCCCTCCAGCACTGGCATTGAAGTCCAGGCTACCGGAGGCCTGAAATGGAGAACTTTGTGGAGTGCCCAGAGTTTGCTGGCCTCCAAATTGAAAGGGGTTGGCAGCTGATGGCGTGGAACCAAACACAAATCCAGAGGGCGATGGTGAAATAGGCTGTTGACCAAAAGATGGGATAGTGGGGGTTGACACATGGACCGTGTCCTCTGCCATGCTGTCCTCCATGTTCATTTGATCGCCCATACCTAGGGAAGTTGAACCAAAGGCAAAGGCAGGGGGAGATGGATTAACAAACACTGGCGGCAAAGAAGTCAGTGCAGCAGGCGAAGAAAATGAGAAACCGGAGCTTGTAGCTGCTCCAGTGGATGATCCAAACACCATTAATGCACCGCTAGAATTTGATCCAAAGGAAGACCCTGTCTGGGCCTCAGAGGTAAAGGTTGATCCAAACAAAGGTGTTTTTGAAGGCTGCCAACTTGCTCCAAACACCAACGAATTTGTGCTACTACCACTGCCACTGGCAGTATTTGCCTCACTTGAGGAAGTGGAGGAAACAAGTCCAGACGTGGAGCTTGAATTGAATAATTTCGTAGTAGAGGATGTAGAACCAAAGAGAGAGCTACCAGAAGAAGCTTGATTCCCAGCCAACCCAAATGATGGAGATGCTGAAGATGAACCAAACTGGATAGGAATACTTAGTGTAGATGCTGCAACACCAGAACCAGAACCTGATAATGGAGCACCAAACATTGATCCACTCCCAGCACCTAAGGCTTGTAACTCTTTGTTACCAGTTGAAGTGGTCCCAGCATGAAATCCAAAAATACTACTACCATTAGGTAAAACAGAGGCAGAAGGTCCGCTTGAAGAAGCACGGCCAATACTGCTCAAGCTTGTATCCTGCTCGCTCTTTGGATCCAGAGATTCTGTTCCAAATATTGCCAATACAGCTGGAGTTGGTGATGGAGTCGGAGTCGGAGTCGGAGTTGGAGTTGGAGTTGGAGTTGGAGTTGGAGTTGGAGTTGGAGTTGGAGTTGGAGTAGGAGCTGGAGTAGGAGCCCCAAATTTAAAAATAGGTGCAGCAGGAAATGAAGAAGATGAAGCAGGTGTAGAAAAACTAATATTTGGAGTGGTAGAGGCAAAAGAAGCAGTTGTCTTGGTGGAAACAATGTTGTCTGATGCATTATTGTTGATGGCAGGAGTAACAAAGGGAGTATCGGATAAACTTAGAGTAACTTTATGATTACCAAAGACTACAGGTGGAATAGAGGAGGGAAAATAAGATGTGCTAGAAGTTAGAGAACCGTTGACTAGATTTGAAGTACCACCAGCAGAACTAAAAGTGAAACCACTTGAGACATTTGCAGATGCTGAGGAAGGATTGATCATCGAGTTGCCTGATGTCCATGGTACAGAACCAAAATTTGAAATGATTTTATCATCAGCTTCATCTGACACAAGCTCTTTGGCGTTGAAGCTATTTGCTGAAACTGCAACCACTGAACTGCATATAAGATGAAGTAGAAAAAATTAGTTATCTTGTTAATTCTTTATCCCCAGGTTCTTTGACAGAAAAAGTGCACCCACAATATTCAGAATTTTCAAATGAAATGCCTGTGTAGCTCTATTTTGACCCCTCTCAGATCCATTTTTAATTTAAAAATATTCAGCCACAGCTAAAACTACCAGGAATCCATTATTTTCTTCCTTACCAATTTTTTGACTACTTAAATAAAGCAGAAATCCAAAGCTCCAGATCTCCATTTTATCATATGTATTAGAAAGAAAAAGAAAAAAACTCTTGAGAAACATATAAGCCGAAAAGATAATATATTGAAATCAAAATGCATGCTGACTTGAGAAAAAAAATCTCACTTGTCAGAATTTTCAGCTTTGGAAGCTGAAGAAGCAACAGCTTTTAAACTATCTGATTTCCCCAACAAAGAGGAGGAGGTCAAATTAAGCTGTGGTAGTGAAAATTTCTCGCCGTTATTAGCGGCAAGTTTCATGTCCATAACATTATCTCCGAAGTTGAACACAGGAGAAAGAGTATTTGGTTGCTTAGATGCAACAACATTATCTTCAAAGATCAAGACTGAAGGTGCACTTTGCTCTTTGAATGAAGTAACCTTGTCCGCAAAAGGAAATACGGGAGTAGGATCAGCTGTTACTTCTTTATTTGGAGGCAAATTAGCCCGAAAACTGAATACAGGACCCGAAGCACTTAATTCCTTCTCAGTGACATTCTCGTCAACAGTCACCGTAGGATTTGCAACCTGAACATTGACAGAGCGGGATGGATGGAAGATAAAACTAGATATAGATTCAGCAACCAGCGAATCTTCAGAAGATTTAAGATTAGATTTTTGGTCAGACAGCAAAACAGTAGATACGACGTCCGAAGAAAGTTGAGGTTTCTCTATTATAGCTTCCTTAGCAAACACATTCTCAGTCAAACTGCCACCCACTTTTTTATCACTACCAGCCAGTGGATCGGTTGATTGCCCATTAGAATAGCCTTCATTATCAAAATCCAAATAATCCTAGAAATAGATAAATACCGAGCATTTCACATATCAGGTGATTATAGTAAATTCACTTATGACTGGAAAACTGTAATTTATTGATGATTGTCAAAAAAAATCTCGCTTTATTTAATGCTGTAACAAGTCTAAGCAATTGATTGAAAGCCAGATAAAATTTAAGACCATGAAAGTTATCGGAGAAACATTTGAAAATTGATACAAACCTGATTGCTTCATAAGAGACTCAGGAGACTAATACTCTTTTGTTCTAGCCTAAGCAAGGGAAGTGGGGGAAAACTTGTAACGTAAGGTAAGACAAGACATTCACACAAGAAAGAAACACAACACTCTTATCAACAAAAAGAGCTGACTTTTGTCAGGGAGTACAAAGGGGGAAAACTTGTATAGCATTAGAAATTAAGACAATCAATTGGCAGAGAGCTACTTAGTTAAAGAAAACACCGAAAGAGATGTTGCAAAACCATTCATACACAAGACTTTTTTTTCATCACCACCTTATGTCCACAGATTATTTTACACTTTAATATTTGAGAAACGATAGAATATTAAAACATACCTCATGAGCACTCATCTGGAAAGCTCGCTTCTTTTGAGAAGGATGGAAAACAGAATTCACCGCTGATGAAACTGACAATAAATTAGATGCTACATCCTTAGCATTAGAACCAAAGCCATCAGCAATGCTAGTAGACTTATCACTCCTGAATAGAGATTTTACGGAGCCATTTTGTTCATCATTGTCTTCAATTTTAGAAGAAAAAATATGAGAGTCTGGCGCTGAATTCTCCATTGAGTTATTTAACAATTTATTATCTTGAAGATTTTCAAAATATTTTGATGAATCAACTTCCTCCAGACTTTTAAGAGCCTGCCCGCATAACATAGAGGGTGACAGCTTCATTGATACCTTGTTCCTTGAACCAAAAGGTTTCAGTTCAGATGATTTCTCTTTTGATGGAGTCAACTTATCTATCTGTTCCAATATTTTTGAGGCCATCTCCCTGGATTTGGAGGGAATTGCAGGAATAATTGTACTAGGTAAGGCGACATCCCCATTTTCTTTTGATGTTTCAAAATTTTTATCGACAAGGCCACCAGATAAAATTGATTTCCTAACTGAATAGGATGAGGGGTGAACATTAGAAGGTTGGAAGTAATGAGTACCTTCAGAACCAACTCCAGCTTCGGTAATAGAAATAGGACGACCATAAGCAGGTGGGACTAAGCCTTTTGTAGATATAAGATTAGGCTTCTGACGGATCCTACGAATGGGACCAACAGACCCAATATCTTTGTCTAAAGCTGAACTTCTGCGTTTTAAAACCTACAAGAAAGGAAAAAAAATTAAGTTGAAGGTTTACACCATATTTCTTGGTTTGGAGACGAAAATTTTGAAAAATTGTGTAAAACTAGTCCCTTAATCCCGGGGATGATTATCTCTATAATCCGTACCCCTTGCTTTGATCCCATAGTATTGTCTTCCTCCCATCCTGATTGAGATGAAGAGGATGATGGCCCCCCATAATCCTGAGTAGATGCCATATTCTGGAAATGAAAAAGGAAATCAGAACACATCCAAGGATCACATATTATAAAGAGGAAAGTGACCCAGCTTGCTGACCTTTATTGCAGGCATTCCATGAACTCTAGAATAAGGTGTTCTAGCCATGGTGTACATGGCAGATCTGCCTCGAGATCTTGGGGTCATAAAACCATTTCCAAAAACAATAGTATTCCCAGGCGAACTTGGTACAAGAGGCGTGACAGAAGTTTTGACATGAAATGGACGTCTGCTTGTTGAAGCCAACTCAACCATATAAACAGGAGTTTGTGACCCAAGAATTGATGGAGATACTTTTGAAGACCTACTTTCCATGTAAGCTTTTGCGATCTCTGCAGGAGAAGCTACTTCATCATCTAGTCCCTGAAGACATTTTATTAGATGTGAAAAACAACCAAGTACGAATAATAAAAATAGTTAAAGAAAACTAAGACAATTAGAGAAAAAAAATGCAAGTTGAGCCAGTTTATACATTAGTCAATAAAGGTGTTGAAACTGCATGGCTTCTAAGTCTGTCTTCTGGAGATGAATTTTTCTGAAATTCTTCCTTGAGGTGTGATTTGACCGCTCCTGAAGATGGCATTTGAACTTCATTGACACTTGGTTTTTCGATGGTCTTTGAATGCAGCAGTGCCGTCAACCGATCAATCTCAGATCTGCAGGGTGATTACATCCCATTAGTAATATCACTCTCCAGCACAAACAATTTTCACATGAAATAATTACTTCATTTCTTCCATCTATTTTCTTATGTTTTCTTTTTTCCTCTTTCGACTCACTGATGAGACATAAGGAAACAAAGGTTCTTCAATAAAATATTAAGGAAATTACTATGCACTACATAATCAAGGCAATGGTTCGTTGTTTACACCTCTAGCTTTGTATTTATCCATCTGTAAATAGGAGATAATCAATATCTTCTCCTTATCTACAGATAATCATATATTTAGTGGTTGAAGAAAAAGCTTGCCTAGTAAAGGTCTTTTGCTTCAAAATTTGCTCAAGTTCAGTTACTCCACATTCATCATCTTTGTTACTCGCATTGTCACTAAGATGGATAGTTCCTGCAACTGCTACAGGATCCTACACATGTATATATTGATAAAAATGGGGTGAAATATCTACAAAAAAAAAATCCAGACAGTAACATTGCTTTTAGTTTTAATTCACTAACTATCATTATTCACCATATTAACTTCTTATTTTGCCAAAAAAAATGTCTTTAGAGAAAAAAAAACAATCTCCAGTCATTGAGTGAAGCATACACAATATTACTCAAAATAAGGGAAACTATAACAAATTCACTACATCCACTTTTCCACTTCTTCAGAATGCATATTGTCAGATGAAAAAATATAAATGGATGGTAATATAACCTAAAATAAGCTTATAAAAATAGAAAGCAAAGTCTGCTTGCTTCGCCTCAAATTAAAAATCTCCAGTAAAGGAACCCTGGAAGTATCAATCGACTACTCACATAAATCTTTTATCTCTATAGTTTAAAAAAAGACCTGGAATTTCCAAACTAAATCTTTTATCTCTATAGTTTAAAAAAAGACCTGGAATTTCCAAACTAACTGCATTTTCCAACCAAAACAAACTAAGCTTTCTTTTTCTGTCCATATACAAAACATGAAACAAATAAAAATAAATATAATTCTTCAACTGAAATTTCAGAAAAATTATTTGGCATTGCACAAATATAGTGTAGGAAAATGTAAATTATATAGTTCACATATTCAAACGTTACAATGACAAAATAGAACCTGCTACATTGCAAGAATACAGACTTGCATCGTCATTCAACTTAATATTATCATTTTGTGACAAAAGAAAACGATACTGGAGACTTACAGCTAAAGTTGCTTTGTGGTCCATATGTCTCAGATCCTTCTCATCATCTGCCAAGATTATAAAAAAGTAAGGCAAATATATGATAAATTGATAGTGATAACGTTGAATTCAATGATCTTTCAAAACAAGACATTCATCCAACCCAGCAGGCGCACCAACAGGATACACTAGGGGTATCACAGAACCAAGGGGTGAAGATGCCAGCCAACTCACTGTCCACCCCCTAATAATTCACCCAATAATCTACAAGTGGGAATCAAAACTAAGTCATTCTGACAAATCAAACCCAAAACTCCCCCCATCGCTTGGGATTACAACGCAGGGCACTTTACAATAAGACATTAAAAAGAAATATCTTGTAGAATTACACATGGTAAAAATAAAATACATAGCATGAATGCTTTAAGGAAAAAATAAATTCAATACTATAATAGATAAAACGTGATTGTATTGGCTTACAATAAATCTGAATTCGAGATGTATGAGGTTGTAACTTACGGCTACAATTATATCATTTTGTGCTTCGAAGAAACAAATAGAAAGCAACAAACACAAGGACGTCATGCAACTGATTCAATTTTATAAGCACTTCTAAAATGTGCTCCAAATTCAATTATATAAATACTAACGAAATAAAATCACGAAACCAGATGTTTACAACCCTTTACTGAATAAATGTTGTAAACACTTTGAAGTTTGAAGAAACTCAACAAATCTAATTTCCTAATCTTTGGAGAAATTTTAAAATCCAATCCACATTTCCGGACAAGATTGGAAGGTGAATAGAAAGAAGAAACGAGGTACTATAAAAAAGAGACAACAAACAATGCGATATCAGAGCACCAATAAATCAATGTACCACCTCAACTTGCGGATGCAATTAAAAACACGAAAACAATTTCTTTACTCCTTTATGTTAAACCTCATCCAATTGAAAAAAAATAGCAACCTTGAATACGGGGGAGGGGCGGTGGAGGGGGAGGTAGGCGTTTCCGGAAAACAGAGGAAAAAAACATTTGAGCGCTGGAGGTGATGAGTCTCTGAGCCGGATCGAGGAGCTTGGAGAGCCATGTATCGGTAGAGGCATTCCTCAGAGCTGTAGGAGGGCGATCGTAGGGCGTGGGATGGGACCTCTTGAAGGGCCTCTTGGGAAATTTCCCCCCCGCCCCTCCTTGGTCGGGATTCTCCTCCCGCGAAGAAGCCATGAATTGACGAGGAGTGCAGCGTGGGTGAGCGAGAGGAGCGTAGAAGCGAAATTAGGGTTTGCCGCTTTGGGGATGGGAGACAAACAGAGGGTGGAGGGTATAATTGACTTTTTTTCAAAAAGGTTATCTTCTTCCAAGGCTGGATTCCAGCTTCTGGGAGTTTGTTCGATCTTTGTATTTTCACTGTCTTGGATGAAGATCGAACAAACTTGAAAGATAACCGTCAATTATTTCAAGTTAAAAGGAGTAATTGAAGTGCCTCTCCCACACATCGCTTTATCTTGTAACGAGCTTCCGTTGTTGACGAGTGCCTCTGCCAGTCGAAGACGCACATCCGCTGCAGATTATCGTCTCCGCTTTACTGTCTTCTTCACCAATGGCTTCTGTTGCTTCCACCGCATTCCTCCATCATCCAACCTCCTTTCCCTCTTCCTCTTTCACTATCTGCTCCTTCTCTCATCTCTTTCATATACGCAACTTCCCGCGAAAAAATGACCGCTACAGTTCTTGGTCTGCCTATTCCCGTTCAACTTCTCCCAGTATTAGTGCAAGAGTGGTGAATTCAAGTAATGTGACGCCAATAGCGAATGCTTCTGCTCTAAAGGAGCCCATGGTTCCTCCTTACCATGTTTTGATCACTGGCTCGACTAAAGGTCAGAAACCAATGAAGGTTCATGCTGTGGAGATGTATCATTATATACTATCCCTCTCTGTTTTACTTTACGCATTAACAAGTCATACTCTACCGTGAAGTATGATTTACCGTCATGATATTTAAGTAATCTCCAAGTCTTGTTTATGAGTCCTAAACTGGGAGGGTGGGAGATTAAATTTGTAAATCTCTGCCCCTACAGGCCAGAAATTTCCTGTTTTGAAAATGTTTTGATACTGATTTCTTGTTCAAACCGCAGTTACGCTTCTTCACAGGCCAGAAATTTCCTGTTTTGAAAATGTTTTGATACTGATTTCTTGTTCAAACCGCAGTTACGCTTCTTCACTAACTGAACATTTTTCCCTTTTATTTTAAGTTTCTATTATGTCACTTTTTTCAGGAATAGGTTATGCATTGGCTAAGGAATTCCTAAAAGCTGGTGACAATGTCATAATTTGCTCAAGATCTGGTATGAATTTGTGAAGCATGATTACCTTATTCCTTTTTTGTTTGAATTCTCTCTCTTTTATCTTTGAATGTAGCTAAACTTGGTTAAACTAAACATATAAATAACTAATCAATATTTACTTTTTGTTCATGTAATCTCGAAAAGCTGGGCTTGTCTTTGGTCCTCTTTCAGAAAGTACATTGTCCCTTCCTCTTAAGGTTTTCTTTCTTGAGTCAATACTTCTTTTTATGAGCACATGAAGTGATAATGTCTGCTCTGGATTTTTCATAGATCGTATATAAAGAGAGATGAGTTTAGTCTAAAAGTAGTACTTTGTTAGGAATGAGACACCTCTTGTTTACTTCTCTGAGCAGTGAGTTGTAAATTTGGATAATGCATAAATGGAGGGGGAAGTTAAGGGAGGCAGTTAGGTAAAACAATTTGGAAATCTGGTGTGTTGGTAGTTAGATCAGACCCTTATAATTCTGTTAAATCTAGTCCCATTCTGTGATTTTGTGAAGAAAGTATGTTCAGTGTATGCTTTTCTAATCTGTGTGGAATCTACAAAAATTGAGGTATGAATCCCTAACATACTTCTGGCCTGAAATCAAAGCTTATCGATTATTTTTGACCACTTTCTGATATTTTACAGCTGAGAGGGTCGAAAGTGTTGTTCAGAGTCTCAGAGTGGAATACGGGGAGCAGCGTGTGTGGGTACCTCCTATACTTTTGACCAAAACCTTAAACTATAAAACCTACAATTTAAATATTGTCTAAGCGATTGATGACCCTCTTTTATATTTTTTGTAGCTTTCCCCGTGTGATTTATTTGTTCCCAAACTATCCTTCATATATTTGGTCCTGACTTTGAACGTGATTCTCCTTTTTAATTATAGGGTATCAAATGTGACGTAAGAGAAGGACAAGATGTGAAGAATTTAGTAGACTTCGTACAAAATAGTCTTGGATATGTTGATCTATGGGTATTACATCCTGACCTTCGTCTTTATTTTGTTTATTATTTTATCAGTCATATTAGCAATAGTATTTCAATTGGTACTTTAAAGTTGGACTACACGAGAGATAAACTTCAATGTTTGCCCAATTGAAGTATAAGAAAAACCCAAAATAGTTTTAATTTTAATTTCTTTGCATTGTTCTGGTAGATGTCTCGTTACTGCTCTTTGCTTATTTGTGCTATTCAAAATTTTGAATGTACTTAATTTTTTTTTGGTGGGAAACTGAGTTATATTAGATAAAAGAAAAAAGAACTAATAAAAATTCAAAAGTGACTATATAAGATGTACGTATTAAAATGGTAAACTCTAAAGCTAAGAAGTGACTATGTGTATTCAGTTGGATGTGATCGTAACAATGTCATAGTGCTTTGAATACTTAGAGTTGTTCACTTGCTAAATGGTCAAAGAACTGATCTCTTCTCATAACTTACTACTGTTGTGAACTGTGTCTTCAAAAGTGATCATGTTCCCATGTAATCAGATACCACAAGCCATTATGAAAATACCGACTCTCCAAAGAGTTTTTAGTTTCTTATTTGTGATTTCCAATCAAAACATCAAAACCCTGTAATAGAGAGATAAGACGTCTACTGACAGTTGAGAATTGAGAAAAAAGGGTCTTCAAATGGTTGAGCTAAACTCACATTGAACAAAACGTAGTTGTTAGTTTTTTTGTGGTCTTTACTGTGAGGGCAGTAATTTGTAGATCGCATAAAGTCAAGGTTTCCACCTAGCTGATTAGCTTTTTGAATATAAACAGTGCTAATCATATAAATAAGAAGCCGAACCTACCCATTTTTCTCTGAAAGGCTGGAGTTTCCAATTTTGTATGACTATTTAACATTTTTAAAAGAACTAAAATAATTAGTTTACTCTTTTATGCAATAAAAAAGTATGAATTTTGCAATGAAAATACCATTGTTTATGTGGGTAGGATTAATTGTTTGATAAAGCTTGTATTGAACAATTGTTTTTCAATTTTGCATACCTATTCAAATTTTTTACTAGAACTAAGATAATTAGTTTACTCTTCTATGCAATAGAAGATTATGAATTTTGCAATGCAAATATTATCGTAATGAGGGTAGAATGAATTGTTTGATAGAGCTTGTATGCAACATTATCAGATAAATTTCCTGTAGGTGGAATCTCCTCATGTATTGTTATCTTATTGTGAGAATGATGCAGATTAATAATGCAGGATCAAACGCTTATGCCTTTAAACCCCTGTCGGAATCTTCTGATGAAGATCTTATGTCGGTTTTGAGAAATTTCTTTGAACTTTTCATTCTGTCTCAGAGACAAGTTTTAGGAATTTCTTGGTTGTTTATGTTTTCAACTCCTTTTCATGCAGTGAAGTCGTAACCACAAACACTCTTGGTCTGATGCTATGTTGCCGAGAGGTAAAAATTTCGTTTGGTAGTTAAGTCTTCTGAATCTTTCATCTTAGTTGTTATCTTCTTTTTAGGCAATTAAGATGATGTTGAACCAACCTCGAGGGGGTCATATATTCAACATTGATGGAGCCGGTTCTGATGGAAGACCCACACCAAGGTACTGATCTTTGATGACATGATCAACATGTATACCAATGCACTGATGACTCATTTGGAAAATTGTGACATTGTCCATGTCTTGTTGGACAGTTATTGCCTTCTCTGTTTTTTCGTTATGCAAGCAATAAAGTTGTTGATGTTTTTTTCTAATTAGTGAGACATTGTTCTGAATTTTCCCTTCTTAGGAGTAAGAATCAGGTTATCTCTAAGGTATAGAGTGGCACCACTCTCAAAGTTGTTAAGTTGAAGTCAATTTAATCATTAAATTCAGGTTTTTATGTTCCATATTTATATCTTTTGATGTCATAGAATTTTTGAATTTACAACTAGCTCTAATTAGCAATTTTGATTTTAATGTTGTGTGGTATGTCATTAAATTGTGGATGACCAAATCATGGGCCGTGGGTTTACTGATGTTGAGAATGTGTACTTGCTGTTAATATATATACTGTAGGTTTAGTGTATCCATTCTGCAAAGGCAAGAAACGCATCATCTTCCTCTTGGGTCATATAATATCTTGTCGATTTGTATTGTTTGCAATCAATTTTTCATGCACTGTCTGAAAAAAAAGAACTTAATATATTTGTAAATATTGAAGTAACATCTTATACTTTTAGTGCTTAATTTGAATTATTTGACCATATTGACAAGGACAATTTTTTGTTGTTTCATTTATATTTTTTCCCTTAGATTCGCCGCTTATGGGGCAACAAAAAGAAGTGTTGTGCACCTAACTAAATCATTACAGGTCCATCCTCATCTTTGATTCTTGATTTATGTCATAATATATTCACAACTGGTATATGAATTTCTTTTTTATATTATGCATTACTCTTTTCTGGGGATTTTTCTTACTTTAATTAGCTATTATGTCAGAGTATGTTGCTATCATAAACATGAATCTTACTGGATTTATTATATTACTATACTGTTTATGGATTTCACAATTTTTGCCACAGCCCATACTCTACTTTCCAGCAAAGTGAGCTTAATTTTCTGAACGATTTTTAAATAGAGATCTCATTCTAAACTTATATTGCATTTTTTCTTTGAAACAGAAAAATATATTGAAGAAGTTAATCAGAAATGAAGGACAAGAAATCCTCCAAAGTTGAAAGAACAAAATTGGAGATGTTTACGAAATTCTAGGATACAGTCAATCTGCATTCTAAGATTTGTCAAGATTTCAGCAATTC
The DNA here is from genome assembly GCA_003255005.1 of Begonia fuchsioides. NCBI lineage: Eukaryota > Viridiplantae > Streptophyta > Magnoliopsida > Cucurbitales > Begoniaceae > Begonia > Begonia fuchsioides. The sequence continues at coordinate 99,208 of QAOC01040495.1, read as the reverse complement.
TAAAAATTTTTATTGTAGAAAATCCAAACAGAGGGGTGTTAGAAGATGTTGCTCTCAGTGGAATGACCACAGTGATAATCAACTTTCATCTATGAGCGGAAAGATTTAGATTTTGGAAAGAAATTTGAATTTTAAAGTTGAAGTTTAATTGAATAGAGACTCGGAGAATGAAAGCAAATGCAATAAAATATAAGGAAAATCTAGGTCCAGTTTACAATGAGCTCTTCTTATATATAAAGAGTGATCCTGCTCTTCCTCTATGACTTTATGGAGATTTCGATCAGAAGCTGTCCAAATTCATTCTTTAACCAAATTTCAAGAAGAAATAATGAATGTGTTTCGCTAGGTTGGCTTCTTGCTGTTTTTCAGTTACATTGCATCCCTCAGCTGTATGAATGCCATCAATTTCGAATTGTAATGATGCTAAGGTCAAGGGATAAACAAATGTTCGGAATCTCCATTTACGAGTTGAGCTTCATGGAGTGTTTCCCCGCATAAAAGCCAGGAGGGAAGGAGGGAGGGAGAGAGAAAGAGTGTGTGAGTGAGATTTAAGGCATCCATTTATGAAATATGCAGAATAAGAACTATCCATGTGAATAGCACATATCTGGATGAAGTTCTTTAATCCTACCATACCTTGTCATTCCATTGTGTTGAGTCAAATTTAGTTGGAATGTATTTATTTTTATAAAATAATGTTAATTAGAATATAGGTTATAGGTCTTCATACGTGCTTTTACTTCGTTGCTGTTTCAAGCCATAATCCTGTTTTCAGTGAATTCCTTTCTTTGCAGGCCGAATTGCGGATGCAGGATGTGAAGAATGTCGTGGTACACAATTTATCGGTATGTTTTTTCTAGCTAGTGTTAAGAATTCGGAGATTGAACCCTATCATGTTAAAACTGCCTCGGTTTTTTCTTTGGTCATTGATAAGGAGAATTCTTTTTGAAAGGAACTTATGCACTATGACTAGAAGAACATTCTACTAGCGACCTGATATGCATAAAACGACTAAACCTCTTTAATCCAAATAAGTGTAAATCTCCATAAAATCACCAAATTCGTGAGGCAAGAACAGTCCTAGGCACTTCTTTTTTGTGCAAATCATCACACCACTCGATTCCACCAAAAGAGCCTTAACATGCTGGACCAAGAACACAAAGCAAAGTCAAAATCACAAGGCAGCATAATTAGGTGGTCAGGAAGAAAACTTCATTAGGGGGCCTTGACTTTCTCCTGGTATCATCTCTTAAATTGTGAGTAATATTTCAAGAGTGCATCCCATCTTTCCTATGATTTCTCAAACAACATTAATGCATCCTAAATCCCGCTACATCCTCTGAATTCTTTGAAGCTCATTGTTGGTAGATTAAGCTCATTTTCCCTCGTCTTTCCTTGTTAGGTTCCCTCATCACCATAACTCATTAACTTTACTATTCAAGTTCAGTTGGAAAATTTATCAAATGTAAGAAAGCTTAAAAAAAACGACGAAGATACATTTGAAATTCCTCGGTGGTGATATAATATAGTCAGGATGCTATATGGTTTTATAGTTCTGTTTCTCATATCAGTATATTTTCAGTTTTATTTGTTTATTCATTTACAATCTGTTGTCTAATAAGTATTATCATTAGAAAAATAAGTATTCTACCATGGTGGTTATACTTTACTTGATTTAATAATATTCATGAGTCAAAAATTAAGAAGCTCAAATGTTTGTTTATGCGTGTTGATTAGCTTACTTGGTCATGATTAATGTGCACTACAGCCTGGAATGGTAACGACAGAACTTCTGATGTCTGGTGCTAATACAAAACAGGTTGAAAAAGGTTCTTGCTGTCATGTAATTATGATATACCATGACAATGGATAGAAGGTAATGGTATTATTGATCCGTTGCAGGCTAAGTTCTTTATCAATGTCCTCGCAGAACCTCCTGAAGTGGTAAGCTTTAAATAAAATATTGATCTTAAAACTGCAAATAGATTATGTGTCTGTAGAATCTAGGTGACGCACAGGTATGTGAGAAGTAGAAAAGAATATCATTTAAACCTAAGTTAAAAAGCTAGGTAACGAGGAAAGTGTATACTACTAATGACAGAAGTAATCTTCAAAGTTGTATCAAGATGAAGGTACGAGTGATCTCTAGGAGCTCATTCAAAAATAGTCATCCAAACATAACCTATTGAAATATTGGTGAAAACCTTTGTTTATGTTATAACAAATATGGACGAAGGTTGTTTTTAACAATGCGAGGAGTTGTGGATTGGCAGGTTGCTGAGTATCTTGTTCCAAATATAAGATCAATCCCAGCCAGCGGAGCAATGAAGCCTACATACATTCGGTTTCTCACCGGCTTGAAAGCTTATTCTCAGATATTTTCAGTAAGAGGCAGCCGCCATTTGATCCTGATTTCTGCATTCAGAAGAAGTGTTCATGGATCCAATACTGATGAGATTTTGTGATCCCTGTCGCCTGCAGAGAATTGCATTCGGCGCGAGAAGAAATCGACACGTGGTGGAAGATTGATTGGCGGAGTCTTGGCGCTCGTCTGAGACGCAGTGGCTGTTTCTGAAAGCAGGTACTCGTCCAGTGCGTTAGGAAAGGCACGAATAGGCATCTATATTATTCCGGCAATAAGAAAAGAGGAGATGGAAGCCTTCCTCGTCTGTACTCCGTACTCTTCTTGTCTGTACACACTTGGTTTTCACTGATTCGAATCCCCCGTGACTCAAGCCCATCTCTGTCCTTCTCTGTCTCCTTCCGGTACGCCCTCAATTCCCATAAATTAAATTCGTAAAACGATGAACATTGGGTTCTTTGCAGCGACGAATACCATTTATTGCTGTATTTTTTTTTGTTTTTTTTAAACAATGAATACTATATATATTTAAACTGCTACCATGCTCGTGATACGAGCAATTGTTTACAGCTACTTGCCTGTTTTATTGGTGATGAATAATTGCGCTGTTTTTTTATGCAAAACAGAGAGAAACATTACGCGACCTTGGACTGAAGCGGCTCGTGAGCTGCATTATTTATCCCGGGTTGTCTTTTGTCTCCACGCTATTGCTATTACGAGCACTTGTGTCAGTTCAATTGCTTCAAGCTTCTACCAAACTCTTGTCGGCTCATGCTGAAACGTCACCGAATCAAAACGGTCCTGCTTTCTTCGTCTCTTCGTCTGCCTCTACTGCGCTCCCATTGTCCTCATTTCCTCATCACAAGCCCTTTCTCTTTTTTTTTTTTTGATGCAAGTATGGTTAAATAAAATAAAGAAGAAGTACAGGGAAGCCGGATGCAGCCGGGGGGCGGGCCCGAAAGATAACGGGGCAGCCCAACGGCAGCAGCCGAATGCAAGCCGGACCGAGAGGTGCCGGAGGTACAAAAGACTCTAACTAATCAGGGCAGACTCTGCTCCAGACGGTTCGCAAGTGAAGGGAGGACCTGGAAGAGAATCTTAAAGACTTTCCGCTCAATAGTTGTGGCGAGCTGGATCGGGGACTGGAAAGACTTGTCAAAACAGCGGGCGTTGCGGGCCGACCAGAGGTGGTACGTGGTAGATGCGAGGGCGGTCTTGAGGACGCAGCCGCGGAGTCTGTCCCTTCGGCCATTCTTGATGACCCATTTAAGAGCAGCTGCCAGGGTGGTCAGCTGGCGGAGGATGCCGAATCGTGCTTTAACGATGGTCCAGACTTCGGATGAGAAGCCGCATTCAAAGTAGATGTGGCCGGCTGATTCAGGGTGACTCCCGCATAGGCCGCACAAGCCATCTGATTCGATAAATGTCAAGTTATCCTTAGTGGAAAGGCGGCCGTGAAAAGCTAGCCACAGTGGGATGACTAGCTTGGGAACATAATTATGCTTCCAGATCGCTTTGAAGCCAGGTTTGGGCTGATTTGAGGGCCGGAAAAAGTCATAGATTTCAGATGACTTCTTGGAAGTGGCCCATGTCGCTAGTTGGCTGTCGGCCGTAATCTCGGACCCGGCCTTGTCTAAGACGGCCGAGCGAATGCTAAGTAAAGCTTTGATAAGTGGCGAGCCACGGTATCCGGAGGACCAGGTCCAGAATGAGGCATTCTTGATATAAAAATGGTGTATCCAGCGGACCCATAACGAATCTTTTTTCTGGTGAATGGCCCAAAGGTTCTTGGCAAGGAGGGCCATGTTCCATGCATGTAAGTCTTTGAAGTCGAGACCACCCTCATCCTTGGGCAGGCAGCAGGTTGGCCAGGCAATGTTAGCAAACCGCTTCCCCCAGAGGAAAGATCTGCACATTGTGGTTAGCTTGGCCCGAACCGCAGCCGGAAGAGCAAAGATTGAGAGCCAAAAACATTCGACGCCTTGGAAGATCGATTTGATTAGTTCGATCCTTCCAGCGAAGGAGAGGCTTTTGATATTCCAGATTTGGAGGTACAACCTCATTTTTTCAATCAAGGGGTCATAGTCTCGGACCCCGAGGCACTTCGGCCCAAGAGGTATGCCGAGAAATCTAGTCGGGAACGATCCGGCCACCAATGGTATGGCTGATTATATGCTAACAAGCCCTTTCTCTTACTTCTAATGCATGTGCATGCGCCGAGGCAGCAAGCTATGACGAGATACTGGAATGCATTTACGTCGCCTGTGCACGAGGGTGCTCTTATCTGCTTTGTGCCAGAGCTAGAGAGAGAGAGAGTGAGTGAGTTGGGAAGCTCATTTTCAGACAGGTCGCTGATGCGTCGATGACTTCTTCTTCTTCTCTCTTCCTCTTCCGGGCTCCGCCGCACCCACCCATGTTGCCGTTTACGAGGCGACCCATCTGATTTGCTCTCTCCGATGGAAGAATCTGCCTCCCATTATCCTCTCCTTCTGCTGCTCTTCCTTCTCTCTGTTCCGCGCGCATCCCAGCTCCCCCTATCCGAATCCCACGCCTTTCTCCACATTCAGCAACTTCTTGGCTACCCACCTTTTCTACCCGCCTTCAACGCCGCCGCTGACTTCTGCTCCCTCGACCCAACGCCGTCTTTCACTTTAATCTGCTACGAGGACACCATTACTCAGCTTCACATCAGTGGCGGAAATGGGCTTCCTCCCAATCATTCAAACATCTCCGTTTCATCCTTCTTCTCCACTCTTTCTTCCCTTACGAGCTTGAAGGTCCTCTCTCTGGTTTCCCTGGGTCTCTGGGGTCCTTTGCCTCCTTCTATCTTGCAGCTCCACTCTCTGGAAATTCTCAATGTAAGCTCAAATTACTTGAACGGCTCCATTCCTGTGGAGCTTTCTTCCTTGACAAACCTCCAATCTCTCGTTCTCGACAATAACCACTTCACTGGTCGAGTTCCTGCTTGGCTGAGTTCGCTCTCATTTTTGGCTGTTCTGAGTTTGAAGAACAACTCCCTTTCTGGCCCTTTACCAACCGCCATTGAAGACATGCTAAATCTCCGAGTTCTCTCTCTATCCAAGAACCAGTTATCCGGAGAGGTTCCTGAGCTTGGAAGACTGACACACCTGCAAGTACTTGATTTGGAAGACAATCTCTTGGGACCCCATTTTCCAATATTCCCCAAGAGATTAGTCACTCTTTCGCTTAAAAATAACAGATTCCGCTTTGGCATTCCATCTGAGTTAACCTCCCTTTATCTCCTTAAGAGGTTTGATATATCCATGAATGGATTCGTGGGGCCGTTTCTGCAATCACTCTTCTCACTTCCTTCGCTAGTTTACTTAAACATCGGGGGAAACAAATTCACAGGAAGGTTTTTTCGGAACATGTCTTGCAATAACGATCTTGTTTTTGTTAATGTGTCTTCAAACCTTTTAACGGGGGATTTACCCACTTGCCTTCGAAAGGGTGGCAAGAACATGGTCGTTTTGTATTACAGAAATTGTCTGACCAGCAAAAATGGAGATCAGCTGCCTTCTAATTTCTGTCATAACGAAGCTTTGGCGGTCAACATTGCTCCTCATACGCACCATACCAACAGGGCTTACGCTAAATCAATTCTTGGTTTAGGAATCGTCGGAGGAATTGCTCTTGGGACTTTGATTGTCGCTCTGGTTTTTCTTGGGGTGAAGTGGAGAAACAGCAAGCATTCAAGTAAAACCCCCTCAACGAGATTTATTACTGAGAATGTGTCCACATTAAACACAGCCAAGCTCCTCTACGATGCAAGTAAGATCTTCCTCCTTTCGCTTTCTTTTCATTGTCTGGTGGGTAAACTGTGAGGTTCATGGAGTCATTCAAGGATGGCTGATATTTGTCACTTGAGATTTTCCTGTGGCTGTTTTCTTTCTCAGCTGTCCTTGAATCCCCCTGCTAATCTAAAGCCGGCAAAAGAGTGTATTATATGGGGATAAACATTAAACAGTGGGGCTCAAATCCACTGGTTGTTGTCTTCAAAATTTGGTGCAACTAAGGATTTTCTTCTCAACCCATTTGCGGAATAATAGTCTTGTGTCACGGGCATAGTCAACATTAGTATAATTTATTTTTCGATTATCAGTAAATATACTCTCTTTCATGATCTCCAAGCTAACACGTGGCTGCTTCCAAAAGATCACTTTCTTTAATCTTTTGCAGAGTCCATATCTCAAACTATGAAGCTTGGAGCTAATCTTCCTGCTTACAGAACTTTCTCTTTGGATGAGCTTAAGGAAGCTACAAATAACTTTGATCCTTCCGCTTTGATTAAAGAAGGTTCACATGCTCAGGTATAATTCTGCAGTAATAACACAATTTCTGTCCTTGGAAACCTAACTTTTGCTTTCTGAATTTACAGTTATACAGAGGGAGTCTTACAGATGGAAGAAGTGTGGCGATTAGGAGCGTAAAATTGGAGAAAAAGCAGAACCAGCAGAGCTTGACTCATCAACTGGAGCTGGCCTCGAAGCTACGCCACAGTCACTTAGTTAGTGCTCTAGGTCACTGCTATGAAACCCAACAAGATGATTCGTCCGTTGCCAAAGTATTTCTAGTATTCGAGCACTTTCCATGCAGGACCCTGCGAAGCTACATCTCAGGTAAAAAGTGATGCACAGCCTGAACAAGGATCTAGCCAGCTTTGTGGTTTATGAATTCTACAGTAGTGCCTCAGAAAAGCTTCCCCTTCGAAGAAATTTTTGGTGTTTCTCAACAACACTTGACAGAGGGGTATGATGTGTATGCAGGGCCAGGGGGACAAAAGCTTTCATGGTTGCAAAGAATAGCAGCTGTTATTGAAGTCGTGAAGGGCATTCAGTTCCTACACACTGGAATATTGCCTGGCATTTACTCCAATAACGTGAAGATCACAGACATTTTATTGGACCAAAACCTCCATGTTAAAATCAGTACCTATAACTTGCAGGTGTTGGCTCAAAATAACAGATCATTGATGGTACGACATAGGCAAACCTTGGATTGCTTTTGTTTTTTTTTAATGTCTACTCTAATGCTGACTACTGCTGCTCTGCTTCTGTTCTGCGAAATTCTTAGATGGGTTATGGCCCCAAAGCAAAGCAAGCCAGGTAAGCCAATGCTTTTCCTCTTGAACTCATCACTTCTCAAAATTATGTTTTCAAAAAACACAATGGGCTGATGCTTTGTGATTCCGCAGAGCAAAAGACGAAGACAAGAATGACGTGTATGACATCGGAGTAATCTTGGTGGAGGTGATTTTGGGGAGGCCAATCATGTTCCAAAATGAAGTTGGTGTCCTGAAAGATCTGGTAAGCGAAACCAGATTCTAGATTCGCCTTGCGTCATATGCACGGAAAGCTACTAATTTATTTGGACTTGGATGCAGTTGCAAGTAAGTATATGGACCGATGAAAAGGGTAGGAGGAACATTGTGGATGCAGGAGTGCACAAGGAGTGCTCGGACGAATCACTCAAGACAATGATGGAGATTTGTGTGAGGTGCTTGTCGAAAGAAGCGTGCAACCGGCCTTCGGTGGAGGACATTCTCTGGAACTTACAGTTTGCAGCACAAGTTCAGGGATCGGGGAAAGCAAACTCAAGGAACACGCTGGACTCTCCTGCCTCATCTTCTTCACCTTAGCAAATGCCGTAACAAAATGTCCACATAAAAGCAATCTCCTTCCCCTTCCATGAACTCTCACAACAATGTCTTCGGCTAACACATTTGAATCCCTTGTTACCATCTCTGGTGCCTGCCAAGAAACAGGCAAATCTTCTAAACATGCAACATGTACTCGAGTGGAGAGCAAGTTAGAAGAGTGATCAGGCTCCTGTCGAGAATTTTGAATTCTAATTAAACTCATTCTTAATAGACCCCTTTGCCATTTGGTGTCAATCTGTGCCAGCATACAGAGCAACGCAGAGTGTCAAATATTTCAAAAATGTCAGCACGCAGGCATGCACATAACATAAAACAGGCAAATGATGTTGATTTACAACACTCCAACTGCCTGCCATGATTTCTACACAACATTCTCACTTGTAGTACTAAGTGACTGTTGTTATCTAATCAACAATTTCTCCTTCTTCTTCATCGTGTCTCTCAATGTCCCTTCTTTTATGCCCATTACCTTCCTTTCCGCCACCCGCTTTGCAAATGGAATCCTCACAGAAATCATCACTATCATCATCATCCGCACTCCTCAAGTTGCAAGCATCAGCTTTGTCATTTCCTGCCAAAAAGTTTTCCTCTGTCCCGTTGATGCCACCACCTCCATTTTCTTTAATAATCACAGCCGGAAACTTCAGAGGTTTGTTTGGCCAGTCTTTGAAGAAGGAATTCATCACCATGAATCTAAATGCCTGCAACAAATAGCTGTTTTCTTTGTTTATTTCAGAACTCAAGAGCTTCTGCAATAATGTTGGCTTCCTCTTCTTAGCTACGTTAGATGAATCTGTGTCTGACTTTAGCTTCTTGGATAAATTATTCCTTCTATCCTTACCGAATCTTCCTCTTTTGTCCGCCCTGTTTTCGTACTTTCCACAGATGGAGGGCCTTTTGTTACCTCCAGATCCTTGTCGCTTCTCAGAATCAGAGAGGTAATGTGAAGGAATTTCCGCTACTTCTACTCCCAACTCAGCTTGCTTTGCTAGAATTTCTTTAAGTTCCTGCAAACAGAAGTATTGAAGCTCATCAGATGTTGAACTTTTAAATTGTTATTACAGAAGAATCAGAGAGTGAGACTGCGCTTGAATCATTAACCATTCCCTGAGAAAATCAAACAACACTCTAGGCTTTGTCCCAATTTCAATTAATTTTTTAACAAAATCACTCTTCATTAAAAAAAAATCTCCACATCAATGCTTCGTGCAATCACTTCAATACAAACAAGAAGTATCTACTTTTGAGCTCTACTTCAATACCAAACACTAGCCTTAAAGGGTATTCAAAAGCCTTTAAGGCTTATGTTTGGTGTTCAGCTCACTAAACTCGATCGACAAGGTTTCCTTTTCCTTCTTTAACGTTTTCCACATGGATTTCAATGATACCTTAGTCTTCCTCAAACTCGGATCACCTTTAATTGTTACTTTGCTTTCTCCGATTAACCCTTGTTGCTTTAGCGTCAACAATTAATCGTACCATGATCCGTTCTTGTGGCTACCAAATCCTTCCAATAATTTTCTCGTAAGGTCAAACCATGACAAAAATGGCCGATTTCCATTCTCCCACTGAAACCAAGAGAGTGCAGCTCTCTCTAAGCACACCAAGGGGGCATCAATCTTCCCTTGCTCATGCAATCTGTTAATTGTAAAACATCTTTCGACTCTGTAAGTCCAATCGTCGGGATCTCTACCAATGAAAATTGGAAGGTCCAATTTATTCAGTAATATCTCCCTGACCTGTATTCTGCTTGCTTCACTTCTATTCGACTCTTCTTCGCGATCTTTAGTCTGAGTATGTTCTTCTGAGCTTGCAATTAGCTTTGGTAGCAGTACCTGAGGTCTCATTCCCAATTCGTTCTTCTTCATCACTTCCTTCATTCCCACTAGCTCTTTCTGCTATTCCATCATGTTTTCCATCTCTGAACGAGTGTGCATTCTCCCCCAAATTAGTCGCTCTGATACCAATGATACGCAACACAGAAGAAGAATTCCTCAATTTTTTTCATGAAATACTTCACAATAAATCGAGGGATTTCGAGAACCCTTGTCTACTCTGAGTTTCTCTACTTCTCCACTGATTAACTCTCCTCCTCTCTTTCGGAGTTATATCTCCTTACAATGCCTAACCGTACTAACCAACTTCTAACTACCTCCTAGTTCTCCTAACATAGGTGAATCGTAAAGGGGGCTTATCACAAACATAGACTGGAGAAGTAGTCATAAAAAAGAAGAGAAAAGATACCTTTCTTCGAAATTTAGTGTCCATGTCCAACATGATGGAATCTGTACGTTTTTTTCCAAGTTTCTGCACCAGGGAATATGATGATGAGACATCTTTAACGAACTAACATAGCACAAGAAGATTAACCATTCACACCTTCTGCAAGGTGGTTCCTGATGGGTAATTTTTCTTCCGTTGTTGACGCCATTGTTGAATTTCTCGTTCAGAGTAGTTCCAAGAAATAGATCTGATTGTTTGTAACAGAAAGAAACCATGACGGCCAAACAACAGTAAGTTTTTTTTAATAATAAAAAGATTATAGTAACCAATGGTCATTGTACTAGATCTATAACCAGCAAAAGAAATTTAATCATAGTATGCTGCTAGGACCCAATGCAGAACATTTACTTTCTCAAATTCCATTGATTGGATTTTAGGCATGTAAATTAATTTAAAAATTTCCAAAAATTAGTCGACAGCGTCTGCAGTTGTCATTTCAAGGCATTTGAGCTGCGAGTTTACACTGACATGCTTGCACTTACTAAAACTATAAACCAACTCATTTTGTACATAACATATGCATATATCTAAGAAATTACCCATAGTATCGAACATTAAACATGAAAAACTTGCTGACCAACCTAAACCTTCTGCTTTCTTTCTTCCTGACAAGAGTTTAGCTAATGAGACTGTACATATTTAATGGAGATATTATTTACAACTAAGATCAGCAATTGTCACCTTTTCTGATCTCTGACTTGATCTGTGAAGCCACCATTGATTCTATCAGGCCTCTTGTTGTGAAAACCTGTATTTTCACAACTGTTCAACTTCGTCAACATTTTAGACTGACAACTAATTTCCTATTTTCACAGCTTAATGTGTTTGATGAAAGCTGAACATATCTTCAGACATAGAAGCACATAACAGAACTTAGAACTGGACTGATAGTTTGTCATTAAATAAAGAAATTTCTAGTGTCTAATACTGAAAAACATGCAAAGCAAGCCGTTTTTATGTTAATCATCAAATACTAACACTTATCAGGTGAAAAAGGTATATCGATAAGAATGATACCTAACAGAGCTCACAAAAAGAAAATATTCTTTGCATATGACAATTATTCACTTTTGGAATATAAACTTCTCTCCTGAAATGAATCTGGTCAAGGATGATGTATACTGAGAAACCAAATGTGACTAGTGTTATTAATCTTTACATGATCCAGAGGGGAGATGAATAACCTCGCTTTAATTGAGAAGAAAAAGTTACCATGCAAGCAGCAAAATAACACGAACCTTTTTCCTTTTGCTTCTTGGTAGGAAACCCAAGCCCTTTATTCTCATTTTTCATACGAGGTAACTTATTCTGCTGAAATCTACAATAAAAAGTTAAGCTAAAAAGTTATGGTCTCTTCAAAGAATATAACTCAAAAATATCCAGTTAAACCAATTCATAATCATGACAAAAAAAGAAAGACCTCATTTTCGATGCCATTCCATTAGGATTTCTTGAGAAATTCATAGGACTAGGACCCTTGTTATTGCTACCAAAAACTGGCGTATTACCGCCTTCAGTTTTAATAAAACTCCCCTGCAATAGTCGATAATATAAATGATACATACAGAGAATTTGAAAATATCTTGAGCAAGGCATGAAGAGAATAATTGTAATTTTATTGTCATGATATTGTTAGGCATATGCCGTCATAGGTGAAGTATGAACACCATCTGCAAAAGGTAATCACTACGTGGAATTAAAAATTATTCCACTTAGAATTATAAAATGCCATAGTCGTCAGTTGCCAAATACTTGAACCAAACAAACAAAGAGAAGCTTATAGAGCTTAATACAGAAATAGAACAAACCAATCTGGATTTTTTTATAATAGCACAAAAATCAAATACGAAACTCAGCCAAAAAGAGTACTAACAAATTACTAAGTTTTGTGGATATTAAAGCAAAATCACCTGAGATTGGGAGAAACCCAAAGGTTGAGGGTGAAAGTTGTTATTTCCATGCTGGTTAATTGAGCTCAAGTTAAATGGTACTGGTGTTGTCACCGGTAGTTGTGGAGACAAAAAAGATGATGGATTCAAAGCATTAACATGCCCGGCTTGTGGAATCAAGCTTTCAAGACTATTTTTGATTTGCTGCAAAACCTGGTTCATCTGTTGAATGCCCATCTGTTGATTTGCTAAAAAGGCATGATTTTGAGGAACTTGATTTGGACCTCCAAATGGATTTTGAGAACATGAAGGAGCCCCATAAGGTGGGAGTTGAGACATATTTGGCAATTGCAGGGGCATTTGTTGATTCATACTTTGATAAGGATTTGGAAAGCCAAATTGGCCATTAGGCAGTCCCATACTCTGAATAAGTTGCTGAGACAAATTGAGTAAATTCTGCCCAAAAAACTGAGCGGGAGGGGGAGCTGAACTAACTTGATTGACAACCGGAGCTATATTGCACAATGGCAAAGGCGGAACGGAGAAAGGAGGACCAGAACTTTGGGAAGGAAAACTCAGATTGGCTTCACATGGTTGAGCAACAGAGGCCGTCGAACCCAGAAGAGTCGTATTGGGATGATTGTTTTGCAAAGGAACAGAAGCCGTCGAACTCATGCGAGGCATATTGGGATGATTGTTTTGCAAAGGTAGATGATGTTTGGGCGGATGCCCGAATCCCGGAGGAAACGGGGAAGGAAGGTCATGGCCATGATCGGCATTAGACACTGAATTCTGGCTTCGAGGTTGAGCTTGAGAGGGTCCACGTGCGTTGTTGGACGCATTTGGAAAACAGGAGGTAGACGAGGAATTCTGCAAACCAACAAAATCAAACACATAAAAAAGAAGAGAATTCTGATGAGTAGTTCAGCGGAGTCTCTTACTCTGCCTCGGATTGGCTCGGCGACGGAAGATGGCATCGTTCTCGGCCGGGAGACGAGAGAGACGTCCGACTTAGGGTTTTGGAATTGCACAGGGGTTCTAGGGGTTCCATTTATTTATTTTATTTTCGGAAAGTAAATACGTGGCAGAATAAGAGCTGTCTATAAGTACGCCGACGCACATTCGTAATTCCCATCCAGCTTGATCACGATGGCCGGTAATCTCTTGCCGGCGGCTGAGTTGACGAGCAGCGGACGCCCTGTTCTCCTTCCCCATGAAATCGAATCCTCCATCCTTTCCTCCGTTGACCTTGACTGCAACGATCTTCCCTCCTTTCCTCAATTCAAGTCCGGCATTCTCATCCTCACAACTCACCGTCTTCTATGGCATCCTGAATCCGGAAACGCTCCTCCAGCTTCTTCAGCTGTTTCCGTTCCTCTCTCCGCGATCACCCACATCTTTTCCCCCAAGAAGTCCCTCAAATCCATGTTCGCTTCTCCCAGGGTGCGTTTCCAGGTCTCCGTTACGCCTGATGGTCGCCTCATTGAATCCGTTTTGGGCGGAAGGCCCATCGTCTTCATGATTGTAATCAGGGGGAAAGGCGACTGTGACGCCTTTTTTGGGAAGCTGTGGGGGAATTGGCGGGGCAGAGCGTGGGTGAACGTTGGAAACGAGAGTTCCATTCGCGGTTCAGAGTCTGGATTCGCATCTAGTTCGAGTAGTACGGGATCCCTTTATACAAATGAAGGCACTGTGCGGATGGTTGGAGTTTCCGGGATTCTGAGGAAGGAGCAGGAGATGTGGGAAAGCACAGACAAGAGCTTGCAGGACGCTTTCCAAGATTTAAATGCTCTCATGGTATCTCATTTAGTCTACGTCATTTCCTAATGCAATCTAACTTTCAGTATTGAAGTCTCTATTAAACACCCGCAAGTGTTGAAACAATTTGTACGGAAGCCTATATTGGAAGTGTTAGGAGAGAAACATTAACATGTAGATGACAGAATGCTGCGATGAGCTTGCTAGTAGAACTGAAGCAGGAGTGTCACATTTATTAATGACTAATGATTGCAGTTATGTTATCTTTTTGTTGGTTTGTTTGAAGACATTACACCTGCGCTTCACTTGTAGTTTCCCCTACAAATTATGGGTGATTCAATACGCTGTTGCTCATTTACTCTAAATGTCATGTATAGTTCTTCTATGATTTTTTAGTTCTGAAACCATGGTGGATTTTCAGAGCAAAGCTAAAGAGATGGTGATCCTAGCTGATAAAATGAGGCTAAAACTCTTATCTGGTAACAGTTCTCAAAGTGGTGCTGTAAATGACGAGGAGATGGGTTCGAAAGAGGATATGCAAAATTGGTTGCTGAGTGTTGGTATCATATCTCCTGTGACTAAAGAGTCAGCTGGCGCACTATATCACCAGCAGTTATCGCGCCAGGTTCTCTGCTTTTTTCAATTACTCAGTTGGCACAGCCTTGTCTTATTTCTTGATGTGGCAATCTGATTTCCTTTGATCAATTTGCTCGTTTTTTGAAAAATTGTTGGTTTACTTGTTTATTTACAATTTTTTTATGAAACACACTGCTTCAAAAATATAACATCATTTCTGAAACAATGCATGCATAATATGTTCTCAAAATCATTTCTTGTGAAGATGCTACCCAAAGTTAAGTACCATTTCTGATATCGTACATGCAATGATGCAAAATATTTCTCCAAATCAGTTCTCGTGATGCTGCTACGAAATCATGATAATTGTAATAGTCTGCATATTTTTTGTGTGCCCCACTCAAGAATAGAGTTCTTAAATTTTACTTTTACCTATTAGTTGGCAGATTTTGTTAAAATGCCATTGGAGAGATCTGGAGGAATGATAAATCTGATTGATATCTATTGTCTCTTCAATAGAGCAAGGGGAACAGGTAGTGATCCAAAAGATGCTAGAACATACTAATTTCTTCTCTTTTTTTTTAGTTCTAGTGTAAGATAAGATCTTTTTTCTGTTTGCACAGAATTGATATCACCGGATGATTTGTTGCAAGCATGTTCTATTTGGGAGAAGCTTGATGTGTATGTATACTTATGTTCAGTTGTTGTACTATTTTCTACTAATCTGAGATCACTTTGCAATATATGGTGATTTGATTGGAGCATAATGGGTGTTCTAAAGGGATTACTTTGTAAGTATAGTTGACTCCTCTGAAAACTGAAAGTCACTTACCTCTTCTTTTATGTGATCAGTCCAGTAACGCTTCGGAAATTTGATAGCGGTGTCATGGTCATCCAGAATAAGTCTCATAGTGACGAGGAGGTGAACACTTATGACCAAAACTTAATTCTTCACCTATTCATAAAAATCATGTTGTTCCCCAGTAGCTAATTGTATACATTCTCTGGACAACAATCTAAGATAACTTTCAATAAGTGCTGTTCCAAAGACAACTAATCATTAGTGAAGTTGTGGAGGCAATTAGTCCAAATTTTATTTTATTAGGGGACAGGTGGAACTCGGATCAAGATGAATTTAGTTGTAATTTCTTAGCCATTATATTTTTTAAAAATTAGCTGTCACGATGCATTGTTTTCCTGTCATGGCTATCCATCAATATCACAATGTGTAAGTAGAAATAAGGATTTTGAAGAAAGTTACATACAAGTTAAGGGAAAGTGACTCCTATTGTCATAAATCTTTTTTCCTTGTACATTATCAAAAATCGGAAAGTAGTTCTACGAAGTATTTAGGTGTTAATGGGCACTTCAGATGTTAGGCATAGGGTTTCAGTTGGTACTTAAATTATTTGTATTCGTTCACTCACTAAAATGAACATGGTACTGACCCTTCTGATGACTAGGATCCTGTCAATGAGTAAATGATGTTTCAGATCAATAAACTTATATATGCACACTTTTATTATTTGTATCTACCTTTTTTCCGTACTTGAAAATCCATGTGACTACTTCTTCCGAGGAAGCTTCTTCAAGTTGCTGACGATAACCTAAATTGTTTCAAAACAGGTGTTCACCAGAATCAGGGCCATTGTTACCAAGCCAGATGCTCTTCGATCTGGTATAAGTGCAAGCGATGCAGCGATAGCGCTTGGGATTGCTCCGGCCATGGCTAAGGAGCAGCTTCTAACTGCTGAGAGTAAAGGTAAAGCTAGCATGGTTTATTCAAGATCGAAACATTGAGAAATAGTTTTTAATTTTAATGAGAGGAAGGATATTCTGTGCAGGATGGATATGCAGAGATGTAAGCCCTGACGGGCTTCGCTTCTACACAAACTTGTTTTCTGAAATAAATTCAAACGACATGCACTTGTAAGTAAATTCTTCATTATTATGCCTCTGTTTCTAGCTCTCTTCGAATGTCAGTTGGTTAACGTTCTGACGTTTTGTGTTTAGAGTAAAAGATGATGGGATTTACGCCTCGTGGGTGAAGGCAGTTGCGTCGTCTGGGTAAGGGGTGCATCTCCTTGTGTACGGGGCTGGGAGAACTGAGAAGAATGCTATGGCCGGATAATTCTTTTCCCTTGTAAAATCGTAACACGTGTATTTGAGGGAAGTTGAGAAACGAGATCATTTTGGAGGATTTGTTACACAAGCATGAATCGAACACAAGACTCAGACTCAGAGCCCTTGGTTCAATAGCAGCTGATCTCTCTCCTTCCGTCCTTTTGATTTTTTATTTGTAGATAGCAGATGAATGGCGCATCAAAAGGTTAGATCAACCCCCGGCATTGCGCCCAGTTTTGGGAATCGACACATGAGGATACTGTGGTGGTGATTATTTTGTGAGGGATCAGAGGAACAATTCAGATGGATGGTTACTAGTGTGCACAGTGGAGTGCTTGCCCATCCCAAGACCCAAAGTGATGACCGAGGAGTGCAAATCACTTCATCCAATGAATCAAATTCAAGCAAATGTTTTCAAAACGTTTCCAATAGAATGCAATGACAGCGCAGCAAATAAGTCGAAGCATAAACTCCCCGACTTGTAACACGAATCTGAGCAACTATCCAAGGCCTTAAATCATCTGCTGGGACTCCTGAATAACAATTGCCTGTACTGTACAGAATGGATCGTCATTAAAACAACACATTATGGGATACATAGAAGGGCAAACTGTGAATTGCACAGACAGTTTAGGATGCTTATCATGCCGCTTCGTAAGTGCAACAAAATTCATCAACTGTCTGATGTTCATTTTTGGATTTAGCCTACTGCAGTTAGAATCTCCTCCTCGGGCTCTGTATCCGTTGCTGCGATTAATGAAGCCGACTGGATTTTTCCAGCATGATCCAATCTCATCAAAATGACCCCTCTGCACAAACAATTCATCAGATGAGAAAACGAGACCCTTGAATTGGATCCACTACGGAATTTCTTACCACTTCAATCAAACTCTTCTAGCCTAAATCGTTTGTTCTAAAGGTCTAAGCTCATCAAGAAAAAGCCTCATGCACGAGATGAAAACGCTTCATGCAAGAGATGAAGGATGGTTGAAACAGAACAAATTAATGCATCAACCACTGAGGAAATTTGCAACATTCCACGACAACCTTTTTTGAAGTATGAAAATAAATGACCAAACAACATAATTCTAATTTTATACCCTAATCTCAAAATCATCTTTATCTATTAAATTTTGGGCGAACACAGACGAAATCTTTCAGAGACAAACCATCTAAAATCCTTTTCTTTTTTATTTTCAAGATGCGAATCACATTGATTTAACCTGGCATAATACCGGCAAAAAAGCACTAAATATTGCACAAAATAACAGTGAGATTTATCTTACCTTGCATAACGAGATTGAATAGAAACATCGCGTACTTTTATTCGATTGACTGTGCCACTCTGACTCACAAGTACTACTTGTTCGTCACTTTCGCCATCCTCTGAAATTAAAAAAACAATGTTTGTTAATTAAGACAATAAAATAACATACATAGAAAATAAAGATACAAGAAAGGATTATATACCTTCTAACGAAAATCCAACCACAAAAACAGCCGCCAGCCGGTCCTCCAAAGAAAACTTCAAAAAAGGGGATCATCATAAATTAAAAAAACAACTAAAGGCTAAAGAAGTGCAGGTAATGAAAATTTTAAATCATCATACCTTGTACCCAATCAAACCAACTCTGTTCAAGGGTGAGAGTCGGAAGCTTGTCAGTGGAACCCGCTTTCCAAATCCACTTTCAGAAACAAATAATAGCCACGGACCATTAAGGCCTTTAACGCTGGTAAAGAAGTTGTTTAGTATGTAAAATAAAGAAATACGGAAGTAAGATCAATAATTGTACAAATATGGAGAGAGAAAATACGGAAAGTTTGCCTCACTCTAAGTTAATTATAAACAATACAATTTTACACCTTAAAATTGAACATTTCTCAAAAATATTCTTATAAAATCCTTCTATACCTTTTTGTTTCACATACACCAAGACAAAAAAGGCACAAGTCTTACAAATTACTTCTTCCCACATGAAATGACCAATTTGCAACACCACAACCCCAATTGGAAAATGTGATTCACATTTACTTCTTCAGCGCAACAAACACATCTTGTCTGCTTTCATCTGGACAATAAAATCTCACAAGACCCTGCACGTTCTATGTTGGATTTTTTTTTTTTTTTGTATTTTATCTAATGTTCTCTATCACTTAATATGAAGCTTTTTTATATAAAAATGTCCACTTAATTCATCAAAGATAGCAAAACAAATAATCGACCACAAGAACTACTTATTTCCTCAATAGAAGAAAATAAGAAAATAAATTACTAGTTTTGCGATACTTCTGATACCCTATCCAAATCCTTCCACTTAGCTGCTGGTATTATGTCCATGCTTGCCATCTTATCCGCTTCTTTTAGTCTCATTGCCACTGCACCTCTCGTATTTCTACCCTGTGCTCGAATCTGCCAAGTAAAAAGATAACAAAATCAGTGATAGAAGCACAAATATGTTAAACAACATCTGCCCTTTTAAGCTTTTCTCACAAATCGCAGTTAGATCTGAATAACATTAACACTATTAAGACAGTAACCACGATAATGACTTACATTAACACAAGGACTCAAAATGACCAGTCCATTTTGTGAAGCCATTGCCACAAGATCATCGTTAGTGCAACAACGTACCCATTTTAGCTCATCACCAGGAACCTGTAGATTTAACTTACATGTTTAAAATGCTAACTGCTCTATCAAGATCAAGGAATCAGAGAAAGATCAAACCAGTTGAATGGCAATAATTCCTGTCGATCTAATTGATGAGAAGAAGTTCAAAGATACTTTCTTGATGTAGCCATTGGCTGTGAGCATCAACAAAAACTGGTCTCTAGCAAACTCACTCACAGGAATAATAGAAGTTATTCTTTCTCCCTCTGATAAAGATAGGATCTGCAGTATCAGGGAAAACCTTTAATCAACTACAACCAATTGAAATAAGAGTTGAACCAGGGTTTGATAAATACATACCTGAACCAATGGCGTGCCAGCAGCATTACGGGTGCACTCTGGGATTTTATAAGCCCGAGCTGAGTAGACAGTTCCCTTCTCACTACGGGCAGAGATTTAGATAAATCATTCTTCTTACGAATTTTCAAGCCTATGATCATATTCTAAGTAGAAACTAGAACAGTAAAACACCATAGCAAGGCACCAATCAATACCTCCTAAGACCAACAATAAAAAAAGAAACAAAACTTATTTCTTATAAAAACATCCTGTGATTTTTTTCTCCTCATAAATTGTTATACGGCCATATTAAATATATTGTCTAATTAGGCTAAAGAGATCCCAAAAATTTATTCCAAGTATACAAAAAAAACTCCTTTCTGCCTCATTTTCATTTATTTTGTAAATGAAAAGCAGCTTAAACAATGTGTTTAGTCCGTTTCATTTCCATTTAAGTCAACCCCATGTCACCATTACAAAGTCATAAACAATGTGTTTAGGCTAAATTGCTTATTTGGTGTGAAGTTATGTGGAAAGTTTCTTTGAATGTTGTATTATATCTCTGGAGTGAAGAAGATAACCATTTTCCACGTGTATCAAACATATCAATATCCTCCATTCATTCAGTAGAGTACACGATATTTTAGATGTCCTACATTGTATTTAATTTTTGGTAAAACGTTCTTTTCTAAGAAATGACATTGTTTGAGAAATCTCCATAAATACTTCCAAGAATTCCAAACCCTGATACAAAGCAGACATCCGTGTGGGAAGGAACCAACTCATTTACAACTCTTTTGTCAGATGAGAATCATTGAATCCTTGCCTAGTTCACCAAATGGCTCCAGGTACAAACTTAAACTTCTTCAACTACAAATGTACTTCAACAAACAGTAAAAGATAAAATCGGGTGTACCTGAAATACAAGACATGATCATGGGCACGACAAACAATAAAATCTGACATTGCATCATTCACTCTCAGTTTTCCAACAGACTTTCCAATCGTTCCACGATGTTGAAGATTAAAGGTATTTGGCTTCATTCGCTTGACATAACCTTTTTCACTAACTGCCTGAATATTATATAACAGGTGAAAAGTCAGTGACTCTGAAGGATGAGTAAACAACATGTTACATGAAAGCCAAAAGGCGATTCATATTTTATATACCAAAAGCATTTCTTCATTTGGAATGACATCTATATCTTCAAGTTGACCACTGTCTGCATCCTCCAAGATTGAGCGTCGCGGAGTGGAAAACTTGTTTTTGATTTCGATTGCTTCTTGTTCTATCAACTACAAATTACAACAACAAAAAATCAACTGAAATAAGAGAATATAGAGAGAACAGAAATCGCATTGACACTAAGGGCGAAAACCAAAGAGAATACATGGCCCTAGTTGTTAGACAGGAGAATACATTCCCACAAAGCATTTAAATTTCTTGAATGACGACTCTTTATTGGCTAGCCATAATACACCAATATACAACGGACCTTAACCTTTTCGATCACAACATACTATAAACTAGATAGTGTGTGGGTTTTTTTATGTCTAATAATAAATAAAAAAAGTTAGCCTGCGTTTAGTGTCGACCAATGAACAAATTACCAGTCAGTTTTCCTTGCTGTATATACAGAAAAATTATTTTGACAAAGATAATTCAGGAACACCAAAATTTAACAATGTCCCATTAGCAGAGGTAAAGCTCACACCTGTAATATGTTCTTCCTGCTTGATAAGAGATCGCCTAATTTTGAAATTTGTGCCATCAAGGATTTATTTTCATCAACAAACTTTTTCCTCTGTGTCAAAAGAGATTAAATTTATATTAGATAGGGAAAAGATAAACTGACTAAACAAACCCAACTCATCACTAAAATCAGCACTATTGCTCCAAACCTCAAGAAGAGTGAGTCTTCTAAGATTAATGTCCATCATAGCTTCGGCTTGTTTTTCCGATAGATTGAATTCTTCATATAGGAAATATCAACTGTTAGTTCTTTTCTTTAGAACTAAATACAACATCACAATGAACTACAAAGGTAGGTCACAACTATGAATATTAGAAAGAAAAATAAAACCAAGAAAAGAAAGATGAATTCAACACTGAAAAGCAGACACATTGAAATTTTCAGATTCTGATCACAATAAAAATTTTCGAAGATCTCACACATTATCGGAGTAGAAGACAATGTAATCCACAAATTCTGATCACAATAAATTTTTTTGAAGATCTCATGCATAGTCTAAGTAGAAGACACAATGACTAGGCAATAACTCTTGATATTCCACATTAGAAGTGAAGATTTTTGTTGTAAATCCTAGTAATGATATATGAGCTTGGAGCTGAGTGAATCTAAATATCATAGCAAGCCTTAACTATTAGTTTATTAGGAAGCAAGGACAAATATGTTGCCAAGTGTTCTTAATTAAATTTTAAATGTTATCCCGTACTTGGGGGATAACATTTTAGTTATTGATAAGAATTGTCTTAGCACATCAAAATTTGACAAGTAAACAAAGAAAGTTTTAAATGAGAGGTAAATTCAAATTAAAAATTATAATCATTTTCTAGGATAATCAAAATAGAAGAAATGAGGAAAATTGACTACGAAAAATAGAATCTAATTCTATTTCGTTCAATATTTAACTTTTGGTGTTATTAATTCAAATTAATTAAATTTTGAATGCTAATATATAAAAGGCTAAATTTAGGGGTTCTAATAAATAAAAGGCAAATTTTGTGCAGTTTCACAGACGCATAAAGTCGGACTAAATAGAGGCAATTAGTCTGCAAGAATGTTGGGCAAAAGATGGAGGTGCAATCGTGCTTCTAATTCCAGAGCACAGTTCATCACTGTTTTAAATAATCATCATAAACATTTAATCCTACATTCTTAGGTGAAAAAACTAAATTTCTTCCTACAAAGAAATCTATCATACGTATGAGGAGAACATATGAAAGCTCCAAAAGATGATAGAATAGATTTGCAAACTTTTGAGAGTGTACCATTCTTGAGACCAGAAGATGCTATTGCATTGCTTGAAGCCTCCCTTATGATTCTTATTACACCTTCTATATTATCCAGCCCCACTACAATACCCTATATAGAAAAGATGTTAACAATCAAGTACAAGCAGATGACGCAAGCAGATGTTGCAGGAATACATCCATGCAACATATTCCACTGAAACAATCAAAATTCGCTATTTCCCCTTTTAACAATAACTCACCCAATGAACACCAACAGGATTCAAATATTTCAAGATGTTCAAGCTCATATACCCGGCATAGTGAGTTTTTTTGGGTGCGTTTAGGAAAAGCAAAAAAGGTGATTTTAGAAAGTTTAGATGTACACTGATTCTTTGGAAGCATGCAATTTTGAATGGGAAAGACTTCATTAACCTTTATACTTGATTGTTAAGCATTTTCATTGTAAGCTCGTTCTGTTGGTTAGTGCTTTCAATATATTTTTCTATACTACAGGGAAAAAAATTATTTAAATAAACATTACCCAATTACTTATTCTAGAAAAATACAGTATACCTCAACAATGTGTCTTCTCTCCTGTGCTTGTGAAAGCTTGAACCTGGCTCGCCGTTCAATAACAGAACATCTAAAGTCTACAAATGCCTGAGATAATTTTTACCAGAAGGAAAAAGAATAACCATAAGCCTGACTTCAAAATTAATAAAGAGAAATTCAAGAGCACACTGCAATGACGAGGGTAAAAAATCAAACATATTCTATAGATATCTCAAAAATTTCAAGTTTGAAGGTACCCTTTAATTTATCACGTCATGATTTCAAAGGAAGCATATAAAGGCACTTTTGGAGAAGCACAAATATGTTTCAACTTTTAGATTCCCATCCCATTTTGGCTTTATTTAATGAGCAAATGCAGGAGCTTGGAATATATCGTATTAGCAACTACACAATATCTTATGAATTGTTCACTACCTGCTGTGATCACTCCATTTTCCTTTATGTGCACTATAACCAGCAGAAAAAGCAGAATGCAAATGAAATTTCTAGTGTAATGAACGAAAAGAATCAAACAGTAATAAGTACTGAGTAAGTGTAAAACTTAACCTGCAATAACTCCTTCAAGCCCATCAATTTAGGCTGTCCATTGAGTATGCTACAAATTATAGAAGACAAAGGAAAAGGTAAACAATTTATTTATGAAGCATCAGATATGATAATCAGCAAGATACAACTTTACATTAAAGCGATCAAATAACAAAGGATGTTGACCTAATAGCTCAGTAAACTATTAAAGAACTATATGATTTTTTATCACAGACCTAATAGCCAGGCAAATTCATACAGATCGGCAGTTTTCAAAACAAATAAAATGTCGAATGTATCAGAAGAAAATATCACCACTCACCCCACCATGTTACAGCTAAAACTAGACTGCAGAGAAGTTAGCCGATAAAGATTATTCAGAACAATCAATGGGTCTGATCCTCGTCTTAGCTGGAAAACAGACAAAAACTTGTTATCAACTTATTTATTATCTATCAGACCATAGTTTCTTTGTTAAGAAAAACTTAAAAGCTGCAGTTGTTACAGCCTTTAGACCTCGATGACAATGCGCATCCCAGATCGATCACTTTCATCCCTAATATCGCTTATTCCATCTAATGCCTGTCAATAAGAAAATAAATAGCAAATAGATAAAACAATGTGTTGCAAAATATTTAGTTCCTCTGCAATTGAAATTTTGATGATAAGGTATAGCTTAAAAACTGTTTAGGAAAAAATCAGAACTAAGTGAGATCAAAATTGACCATATTATTAAAACTGACACAAATTTGATCATAAAAATAAATGACACCTACTATTTAGTTTTCATTTTGAAGGTTTGCATTAAAATGAACGAAAAAAAGCTAGGGGAAAAACTGCACAATGGGCACAGCAAAATGGTAGGTGAAATTAGTGACAATTGTTTCCATTGCAATCAACAGTAATCCATAAGAAATTACAGCTAGGGCACTGTAACTAATTTTTTCTTTTAAAAAGGGGACAATCATCATTTTAATATACCCACTTAAAATTGCAGCTGGACATCCACTTTAATTATTCTGTCCACATGTACCAAATGTAACTTATAAGAAATAATTGAAATCTTAAAAAAATAGTAAGTTTGTAAACAACAAAATCACGACAAATAAATGCGTGCAATGAACTATCAGCTTCAATTAAGATAACAAATATTAATCAGCAATATTTCTAACTAAATCACCTTGTTTTCAACCAGCTCAGCTATCTTCTCCACCAGGGCAGACTTATTCGTTTGATAAGGGATCTGTTTAGTTTTGGAAATAAAACACCCTTTATTGTTCAATATTATAATTGCAGATTTCAATAGTCAACCTTGCAGCAAAAGAAGCATGATCACCTCCTTAATGATAACAGCAGTTTTTTTGGTTCTAGAATCAAGCAATTCAACATCAGTTTTTCCTCTGACCACAATGCGCCCTCTTCCACTTCGATAGGCCTCTAAAATACTTGATAAGATTGCAAATATTAGGTTTCATTGAACAAGTAAGAAAAGGCTTGGAAACATCCTAGGAAGTAAGACAAAGTCAATCAGTTGAAAGAAAAATATATAACCCACACATGTGAACATAAATGTGTGTTAAAAGAAGCAGTTAATATACCAAGAAAAAAGAAAAGTAATCTTGACCCTAATCTGGCTCACAAAATGACTGGTGAAAAATTAGATACCAAAATGTCTTCTCTTTCTTGTAAATGCAGCATCAATCGATGCATTATCCTTGTAATAATATTAACAAATATACATCTCAATTTGTAAGCTCAATGAATGTCCTATCATTCTCAATTCTTTCCAATTCCAAAAATTGAAAATGAAAAGTATAGCTTCAACTTGAAGAGTCATGCATTTCAAAATTGATGCTTAAAAATCACAAGGAAAACAATTGTAAAACAGCTTACCCAAGGTTTCCCATGATTAATCCTCTGGTGGGAAAGTCGGGTCCAGGCATGTATTCCAACAATTCTTGCAACTTTCACATTGCAAAACAAATAAGTCTACTTTGAAACTCAAGCAGAAAAACAACACATGCCTGTGCATGTAATATCACCAGCCAGACAAATAAGTCTACTTTAATCATGGGTAAGAGATTAGAGTAAAATAAAAGTAAATGAATTTTTTTCTGTTACATTAAGGAAACTAGCTTCAACAGTTTTACTATATTTTTTTCCCAGAATCATTTAATTAATTACTACAGCTTACAAACAAATTTAGAACATAGATAAGAGGTTTTAGTAGCTTCTGCATACAATTCACAGCACGGAGTAAACTCGAATATTAAACCCTTTCATCCACATAAAAATTTTTATCCACATGGTGTAAGTGTTTAACTCTATTTCAAACTTTCATATAAGAAATCTTAATCTTGTGCAGATAATAGATATGAGCCAAGGAAGAACTAGCACGAAATAAACTTGCCAGGGGAGTAAGAAAAGGAAATGGTTAAATTTTCCAAGAAAAAGTGGCATGCTTTGAAAAAAATCAGAAACTGAAAGATCACAACGATGATGCTACATCATAACTTATGAGTATACTCTAAAGACAAACCATATTAAGTATTAAAAAATTTATACATCTGAGTTCTTACCGTTGCTTCGGGATTACGAATCAAAACACACAGCACATCTACCAACTCTCCAAGATTATGAGGAGGGATGTTGGTTGCCATACCAACCTGAGAAGAATTTCCATGCAATGATTAACACTATATGAATCATTTGGATGTCACAGAGTGACATAAGCATACTGTACCGCATGGGAGACAGAGGAACAGAATGATGAGGAAGAGAGAAAAAAAACTAGGAAGTACCGCAATTCCTGAAGAACCATTTAACAACAAAGTAGGGAGCCGAGCAGGAAGCAATGATGGCTCTCTTTGAGAGTTATCAAAATTTGGGACAAAATCAACCTGCAACAACAAGGTAAGTCAGAAGAAAATGAGAAGAAAGTGAAGCAAACATTTCAAACAGCACTCACAGTATTTAATTCGAGGTCAGCCAGCAACATTGCTTCTGTAAGCGACTGCAAGATTGCACTTTAAATAAGTTTCAGAAGCTTTGATTTGGTAATAAGATTGTGTATCTATGAAGAAAAGAACATTTTTAAGTTCAAGTCCTGTTCTTCTAAAAAAAATTATTCAATGAAGAAAACATAATGAGGTTTAACAACCTGGAGAGGAAGATAAACTCATTCAAGAAGTCTCAAACGCCTTCTCATTTGAGTAATACAGTACGCATTATAGGTAACCTTAAATCCAGAGCATTACAACAAAATAAATTGAAGAGGACCATAACATTTCATTATCTCTTCATAGACATCCTGTCCTGACTCTAGCATATCCTAAAGAAAATAATGAGTTTTCTAAGAGATAAGAACTAGAACATACTTCTAATCTGCATTCCGTGTATCGCATAGCAGCAGGGGGGTCAGCATCAACTGAACCAAAATTTCCATGTCCTTGGATTAGTGGGCATCTTAAAGAAAAATCCTGAAAAACATTATTGAGGAGAAAGTAATGCAGAAAGATGAAAAAAATGGAACTGAACCAAGATAATAGTAGCAATAAAATAAATTGAGAAAGATCGGTAAGTTTTCATCTGATTATGAATTTAATAATTATTTAAACGAAGAGAAAACAAAAGGTCAAGCAGTCGGCAAAATTGTAGTAACTTGAGGACATCTTGAGAAAAAATGGAAGGATCATTACCCATCAAAAGAAAGGTCATCTGGCATCATTATCAAACACAAAAATCACATTAAAATTACAGTAATATAAGCAGTAAACTAGTTTGCACCATACAAATTAATTTCCTGAGGTCTCATATGAAAACAATGTAAGTCAAGAGGTTGTCTACCCATATTAGAGAAACCTTAAAGGACTGCAAGATAATATATTGCTTTCTACCACAAGGTTTTCAATTTTTCTTTTAAATTATGGAATATTTGAAATAATCTCATTAACTTCTAATTCTTTTTCCAAAATAATAACCAATTTCAAATTTTGAAGGTTTTTCAAAACTATTATTTTAGTTTATTTTCTTTGACATGCTCAACTTCAGAACAACAAAAAAAGATCTAGTAGTCCAGCAACATAGCCGCTTGTTGACTGCATTAAACTATTTCATCACCATACTAGCTAGTCCAGACTAACATTTTGCTCAATCATCCAGTCTTAAATATGTGGACTTACGAAATCTCCTGGTGTTATACATTTTCATTATTAACACAACAAATCACCACCAAAAGTAAATTGAGAACACTTATCACTCCAAAAAAAAGGCTATTACAACTCTATTCAGCATCTGCAATCTGTGGAAAGGGTGATAATTAAAAGATTGTATAGATCAAATACCTGTGCCATTCTGACAAGTGAGTCATAAACAGCATTATCTCCATGAGGATGAAATTTACCTAGAACCTGCAAGTGATCATCATATAGCATTAAAAAATAGTTACTAACAACGAACATGAAGATGCATCCATGTTTTATTTTATGAATAAAGAGAAATATTGAAAAGAAACAATTTCAGACAATATTTGTTCTCTCTTTTAAAAATCATTTCTAAATTAAAAACAAGACAAATATGGATATTTTCCAGGAAAGAAGTAATTAAGCAGAAGAAAATATGAGTAGAGTTAGCTGACCTCTCCGACAACTCTAGCACATTTCTTGAATGGTTTTCTGGATGAAAGACCCAGTTCATGCATTGCAAAGCTGTGCAAAGTTTTACCAGAAAACCAATGTCAGCTGGAGCACTCAATGTGGCTCATTGAAAATGTCAAGAGAAACGAAGACCACTCGGTAGAAGTCACATAATGTACAACTTAAGAACAAAAACTACAAACGTTTTCGCTGGATATGAAATGAAATGAAACGGGCGAAATCAGGAAAAACCATCAGGAACCAGTTATCATGGACATGCATGCGAGTATGGCTAATCAGAGATTGCGAAACAGGCTAATGAAGAATCAGGGATTGTTAAAAGTCGTATGAGAATTATTAATCATAGGAGGTCAGAAATGACTAACAGAATTCGGCGGTGCACGGGCTTCAACCCATCCCGAACATCGGGGAGGGCGCGGCCGAGCAAGACAGACATGGCATAAGCCATGTAAGCGTCAGTGGCCTCCTTGTGGAGCTCGGTTGTAAGAATCCTAACGTCGGTAGGAGTGGAGTTCTTGAGCATGAGGGCGCCGTTGGCGTCGTGCGCCTCGGAGCTGTCGTCCTTGGCAGGGTCATCTCTTCGCCTGGCTTTGAGGGAGCGAAGGCCCCGAAAAGAAGGGTGGGGTGAGGAGGAGAGGAGGCGAGGATGAAATTGGTGAGAAGGAAAAAAGGAGAAAGGAGAGGAGGAGGGTGAACGAGAGAGGTTGCGGGAGAGGAGGGAGGAGAAGCGGAAGCCAGAAGAGAGAGACATGGAAGCAGGAAAAGGAGCGGTAGGTTCACCCGAGCGCCATTGCAGAGAGATGAGTCTTAAGTAGAGTGGCTAGTGAGTAGTGCAGAGAGCGGAGAAGAGGGAGAGAGAGTAAAACCCTAGAAGGCAGAAGCCAAGGGTTTTAGCTACGGCTCAAACGCGTTTCCAATTGTCCCCTATTTGTGCGTCTGTCCAAGATTACACTATGAACATTATGACACCCCTATTCGACACTATGAACACGAAATCAATGAATAGAATTTCCAAGGTGGTCAGACTTCTTCCGTCGTGCTATTCTCGGACAATCCCCCCAGCCCCTACATCCACCACAAACATAGCACACACTGGCCGGGGATCAGAAAATCGGGACTCTCCTGGCACATATGTCAATTGGCGCAACTCCTAGATTTTGTCTAAACATGGTAAGGAATGCTGGAAAAAAGAAGAAGACTCTTTTATTACAAAACAGAATACAATGGAATGTGAAGCGGATAAACATTTGATGGGTCAAATTCACTAAACTCACATACCATATTGGCGAAGATCAAATTCCAACAAATTGGTGAATATAACAGAGAACTTTCAGAAGATGAACAATTTTAGTGTGGGTCCTCCGACCCTTTGCCGCCAAGATTCAAGTAGAGTAATGCGGATCACGTCGTCCTTTTCAGAGAAAATGATGCTCAGACCATCCACCGAAAGCAAGGAAACAAAGTGAAGAATAACAATACTTTTCAGTCTTATCCAGAGTTCAACTGACCCAAAGCCCTACAACGAATCTTCACTTTTGCCCTCCAGCCGCTTTAAATCGCTTTCCAAAACCCCTTGTTTGTCTTCAATTTTCTTGGTCACTTACCTTCTCAATCCTCCAACCTCATTCTCGATTTGACGCTCGACGACCTCGACCTGTACCTGCATCATTTTCGTGGTTGCCTTCAACAAAGCTTCTACTTCCGCAATCCGGCCTTCGACTTCGGCCAATCACAACTGCGTATCGACGTTACTGTGGTCAGACTTCAAAGCTAGCCTCCAAATCATCTGAACCAAACCCCAAATGATAGTCAAAAGAAGAAATTTTTTTAACAAAGACGCTGAGAATGGTCTTCCAGCGAGGTTTCTCAGGCTTGGAGAGGACTTTGCGAGTGCGTCGAGGGGAGGCGGTGGTAATGGCAACGGTTTGCTTGAGCTGAAGCAAATCCCTGGAAGAGCGGTCGAGAACAGCGTCACCCTTAATGGAGCGATTGCTTAGATCCTTGGCTTTAGCGGCAGAAAGCTTCTCGTCGCCAGCACTAAGGACCCCGTTGGCCTCGGCAGAAGCGGCTTCGGGCCCGACCATTTCAAAATTGCCTTTTCTCCCGCCAGCCAGCACTGGTCTCCGACGGGAAGCCGGGCTTGCCGTGACCGATATGGTAGAAGCGGACATCGTACGTAGAGTTCCTATTCGGAAATCACTGATACAGAAGTCCCAAATGGAAGGCGAAAGCAATCGGAGGGAGGTAGAAAAGAAAAGAAATTGCAGGGACGGGTGTGACGGTAAAAGCGAGGAGGAGCGCCAGGAGTGGTTCCCTCTTCTTATTCACCGATCTCCTCCCAGACCGGACCCAATGACCAATGTCCAGACCAGCGCTTCTTTTATTCCGAATCTCTCAATTCCATAAGTTGTGGACAGTTTCCGTCCAAACGGAGAATGAAGTCGTTTATGCAACCAAGCAATGTTTTCTTTAGCAGCTCAACAGTATACGCGCATGAATGCGCTGAAAACTAAAAGAAAATTAAGATAAAATAGGAACTGATCTGGAATCGACTCATCAAAAGTGAAGCCCACTCCGACTGAAACAATCACTTCCGCTTGGGCATTGTTCATTGTTATGGGCACGAAGATAATGATAAATATGTTGAGAGCTCAAATGAGAATTCATAAAAACGAAAGAGGTGAATAGAGACGCTGTGCAAGTACAAAGGCCCCACGAAAGTCTGTAAACTGAAAGAGCATGATGACGATGGAGAGGAAAGCTGATGACATGCTGCCACCAAGCCTCCGGTGTAGCAGCCAGCAATAGCATCAAAAGGGAGCCGAGGCCACTCTGCGAAGCTGACACTTGGGATCCGGGGGCGGTGCACTCGGCAGCATCTTTTCTAGCTCCTGCAATCAACCCAAGCACAGCATTCCCATCATGGCCACAGAGATTATTCATCAAGTTCAATTTAATAACTAAGGGCATCTGAATACCGAGGATTTCTTCAAAAGAAGAATCTTTGGAAGCAAAAACACTTCCATTACACAGTGAAGGAAACCATACCTTTATTTTCCTGAGCCTTTCGTTCTCCTCTTCAAGGTGCGAAACCTTATTCTCCAGCTCATTGGTGTAAGCCTGTTTTTCAAATCGAGTCACAAACTGAAGAATCAGCAAATTCACCCACCAACCTTCTACTTAAATCAAGTCACCGGCAATCATTCTAACCTGCTTCCTTGCTCGTGAACGGGCAGCAGACTCCCTGTTCTTTATCATCCTCTTCTGCCTCCGCTCCACAGTTTTCACAATCATGTCCTCCGGAAGGCCCCTTTTCCGTCCAGGTGTTTGTGTGTCCGATAGTGCTCCCATCAAAGGAGAAGGCAGTGCCATCTGGTTATCTGAAAAAGGAATATCCATAACAGCACTGGTACCCACATGAACTGCCTGCGGAAGAGGCTGGTGAGGCATATAAACCCCCAACTCTGCTTGCTGAGGATGCTGATACTTTGACTGCGGGTATTGCATCCATTGACCTTGCTGGGACAATTGTGCGCCAACATTCGCATCAACCACTTCCATGGCTGAACCAGAAACCTTTTTATCGGGCGACACTCCAGCCACAACCCCTGCCTCCACCAAAAAGTCTTCCAAAGTCATCTCTCCCAGAGTAGGTTGTCGATCTTGAGACTTCTTCTCATCGTTGCTTTTGCTTTGCTGTATGTCTTGCCAGACCTCATCAACTGTCTTCTTGCTCAGAGCACCGGTTAGTGAAATGCTCCCCTGACGCTGCAAGCCCGTTTGAGTTGCAAATGTCTTGTCCTCAATATCTACGCTCAATGCTTGGCTGGCCTCAGCAGTCCACACATTTTTGAGAAGTTCGTCGAGGTTCATGCTGCTCAGAGGTTTTCCCAAGTTTCCTAGCTGGTTTTGAACCTCGTCTAGGGTGAGGCTGTACATTGAGTTTTGCC
The DNA here is from genome assembly GCA_003255005.1 of Begonia fuchsioides. NCBI lineage: Eukaryota > Viridiplantae > Streptophyta > Magnoliopsida > Cucurbitales > Begoniaceae > Begonia > Begonia fuchsioides. Next base: position 66,906 of record QAOC01040495.1, on the reverse strand, counting down.
GTGCCAGCGTCTGAAATTGTGATTGTTTGCCATTGTTATTGCCCTCCCCTTGGGACCCCATTGTTTGAATCCCCATGCCAAACTTGGAATTCAACCTTACAGTTTCATATCCAAACACCTAGTACCCGCTACTTATAATCCACACGGGAAGCAAGAAACGTTGAATGCAGTCAGTAATATTCAGGAGGGCGCGTAGGCTTACCCTATTAGATATAGCCTGCAGATGCAAGAAGGATAAAAGTTTCATTCCATCACATAAATACTAAATATTCCATAAAAGGCTCTGAAACCCAAAAAAGTTTTAAGCCAAAAAAGCTCAAGCTTGGAAATGATAAATATGAGCTTACATTGCCAGGATATAGAACAAAGGAAAAAAAAATCATAGAGACTAGGTCATACTGGAGCCCAATTGAACATTAAAGCAATAGTCGAGCCGATTCAGCTAATGTGAAAAAAAAATACAGTAAAGTTGAGTTAATTAAACTAGCCGAGAAAGAGATGCGAATCCGTCGCATGCAAATGCAATGATCTGAAGCGAAGCCTGCACCGGTTAGGAACCCTAAACCCCAAAGCTCAACACCGGAAAAAAAGCGGACAAAATTTGCAGCTTGAAATGGTGCAGGGCAGTGAAACATGTTTCGAAGCAGGGAAGACAATAAATCAGCGGAGCAATCTAGAAAAAAAAGCTAGAAAGAAAGAGCAGGATGAAATGGGATTGCATGCAGAAGAGTAAGAAGATGAGGAGGGGAAGAAAAAGAAGAGAAAAGGAGGAAGAAGCGGAAAACAGAAAGAAAAAGGGAAAGAAGGGGACCTGGAAAAGGAGAGAGGAAGAGGGGGGTCCGCATCTGCATCTGAAGAGGAGAGGAGCGAGGGCGGGGAAGGAGAGGAGGAAGAAGCAGGGAGCAGGGTGCTGGCTTTGATTTCGAAGCTGCGAGTATGCACAGTAGACATTGGGGTGGGAGTACAATGGTCTTATTTTATATCGTTGGAGAAGACGAGGGGTGGTGGTGTCATCATGTGAGGAGGTCGCCTCCTCCATTTACCTTTTCTTTTTTTACGGCTGTTTCACCTTTGGTCATACAATCTCAACCCTCCCCAGATTCCGATCTTCTCTGCTTCGTCGTTTCAAATACACAACTTCTCCTATGTCCGGGAAAAATGTGATTTTTTTACTGTATATTTCTGATGACGGGGCTTCATGTTGCTTGAGTGGAAAAGAAGACGCCCCTATTTGTGCGTAATAGTATACAGCCGAGGATGACCAACTCAAAGGGGGTACCTTTCTCTTGCGGACGAAGCAGCTCTGCAGTTTATTGAATTGAACGCGCCCCTCTCCAATTCCCCATCTCTCTCTCTTTCCCTCGCCGCCCTCCCTTTCTTCCCTTCTCCTCCCCCTCCCCCCACCCCC